>PVHX01007251.1:0-92936 GCA_004024805.1 Geosciurus inauris | reverse complement strand
TTTTTTAATGCCCAGGAATGGGTATGTTATGGTTTTGCTAAGTGTTTAGGATGAAGCAGGTACAATTGACTCTTGTTGTTACCAATGTTAAGAGCCACCTGAGTTCACTCTTGGGGAACTTGGAAACAGCTTCCAGCTGTGTTAGTGCCATCTGCTTTAGGACAGGTCAAGGTGTGACGCTGGCCACAAGTGGCTTCCCCGGGAAGCAGGAGAGACACAGTTCCCTCTTCGGTGACCTTCCTCTTCATTATATGGCATTTGATTGGCTCTTTAATTCTCTAATGGTCTCAGAAATCTCCTTGATCAGGAGGTCCTGCGGCCCAGAGATGCGGAGAAGTTCCCTCATTTCTTGGATTCAGGCTGATTCAGAGGGTAAGAGCCAAATACTGGTTTTCTTGGCCCTTTAATTTAATTTTAGTTTTAAGTCTTGATCTTAAACACTCAGCAAGGCAATCTCAGCAGTTACAAAGTAAGGGTACTGGGCTTTAACTTTAAGGTCTATACTATAGGTGGTGGCTTATTTATCTTAAAATAATCTGGGTTGGTTTGTTCTCAAATTAGTACCTCTGTAGAATGTTAACAGGCAATAGCCATCGAGTTTAAGGAAAATATAAAATAAGATTAATAAGTTTAGTTTGTGTAATAGCTATCTTAAAATTTGGGTGATTTATATTATACTTTCTGGTTGAAATCCTAGTAATCTTTACAACACAATCCTTTGAACCTAACTTTAAATGAACTAGAGTGTGGCCCACTTTGAAGCCATTGTAATAGGCTGGGAGACAGAATTTTATTTCAGGTAAGGCAGGGCTCTTTGCAAAATCTTAAGGTATCTTAGTTGTGAAGTTGATCTTTGTTTCTTAAATATTATTTTATAAAGTTTAGATACATTGTTTTTTTGACTTCACATGAATGCTAATTAACATAATATGATATTACATTTAAAACATGAATTAAGAAAGGCTGAGAGGGCTTTTGGCATTTTTCTGTTCGGAAAAGTAGTAAAGATTATGTCTTACAATATTAGACTTTAAAGAGATTAGGCTCTCATTTACTTAAGGAAACATTTAAATTTTATCTCAGTGTAAAACGTAACAAAACTATCTTATTGACAACAGATTAAACCCTCAATAAAATTGTTATCCTTTTAAGTGTAAAATTACCATACAACTTTAGTTTGGAGAACATCAGCTTGATATAACATTCTTTAAACCTTCTACTTTAAGTACTTGCATGCCTGGAAGATATGAACACATTTAATATAAAAATAGGACTAATAGAACCATAATTGCATTGATGTAGTTATATTAATCAACTTTAGGTCTCAAAGAAAAATCTAGACTTTAACATAGTTATTTAAGCATAGTTGTAATTTAAAACCCGACAAATGTAAGAAAGGTATCTTATTAAGAGCAGAACAATGTTCTAGATTTTTATATCAGTACATTGAAGTTTAGATTGAATAAGCTTATATTAATTATAGTTAAATTAGTCATAAACATAAACCTTAGAAATTTACCCTTCATTTAGATCCACATCCCAAAATAATCCTTGTAAACTTTGAATTTAGGCAACAGTAGAAACCTTTAAAACTTATATTTATAAACCTTTGTGCTGAAAGAAAGGACAATTGACTTTAACTTTTAAATTAAATTAAGTAAGCTTATATCTTAGGAATTTCCAGCATGAGGGTACTGTTTAGATTTTAAGAAAAGCAATTACTTAATCAAAGCCAAACATAGTCCAAGCAAGTGAAACAAAATAAACCTTTATGACCTCTTGTCTCATTGGCTTTCAATCCTAAAATAGAATTAGGCTGGGTTAGAGAATTACATTCATTTACCATTTATGAAAACACAATGTTTAAGTATATAGAATTATGCCTGTTGGGCTTTAAATTAAGTAATTTTGTTTCTAATGATGACAAAGCAATTTATATCCCCTTGATAAAATTTACCATTTATAAAAACATTAAAATGTCCTATGGAGTTTAAAGGAATTAAAAGTATTTGTTATTGGATTTAACAGTTAATAACTTATCTAATAAACACATTTGAGTACTCAATATCAGATCTGATTTGCTTATTTTCATTAAAAAAATCAAGACATTAGACAAGCACATTTAACAGTAACATTTTCCCTTGAAGAAATTTTTGACAATGAGATATATATTAGACATTTTATAGACATTAACAAGTTATTAGTCCTTTGACCACGTGGAAAGACTTGTGAGTTGAGTAATTTTAAAAACGTCTTTATTTTTGTTTACCCAATTCAAATTGAACCTTTTAAATCATGTGAATTAAAGGTATTTGGATCCATTTTTTAATTTTAGTTTATGAGCGCTCGGTTTACATAAACACAAATAGAGCATGCAGAAGGCCTTTTGAATTAAAGGTAGGTATACCTAGTCTCAGTAGAGTGTAAAAAAACTTTTATAGTTGGATAAAATACATCTGCTCAGAAGTTTCAACTTTAGCACACAGAATTAAAGTTATAAGTTTTAAAAATGTAAGAGTGAAGAGTCCTAGAGAGAGATAAAAAAAATTATGGCCATTGTTTCAGTAAAGCAACAAGAGAGAATGGAGGAAGAAGAAATGGGCGGGGCAGTTTAGATAGATGTAAATTAACCTCCTTTAAATTAACCTCCTTTTCCCCTTTTGTTTTTTTCCTTGAGCTGAGGTCTGAAAAATGAGGCATAGGCAGCTGTGAAAAGCTGCAAGCCTAGTGGTTTGGGGGGGAGGGGCTGCCGCAGCAGGCCAGGTAGCAGGCCAGGCTGTGAAGAGCTTTGGCTGTTTTGTCTGAGTGAAAAGTCAGAACCCTCATTCCAATCATTTTGTGCTGAGGACCCAAGGATTGGATGGGGGTACCCGGGTTCCATATTTTTAAAAAAAGGGGGTAAAGTTTGTCAAGATGTTTTAGAAGACAGCTTGTAAGGGGAAGGGAAAGCTGGAGGTGGAGGGGCAGATGGCCGAGAAGCTTGTGATTCGAGTCTGTTGTATCCAGGGAAGAAAGCGATGTGAGGCAAATTTCAGAGTTGACAGAAACTTGGATGAATTTGGTTTGTAAGTTAGGAGGACATGGTGAGACTTGGAGAGAGTGCAGAGGGAGGGGTTGGCTTGGAGAAGGGAGAAGGCCTGAATAAAGGGACCTCCGCCTGTTCTTTCAATTGCTTGCAATAGTTATGTAAATTTCTAAGGAGACTGTGATCTAAGGAACCCATAGGTGGCTAAGAGTGATCCAATCGGTAGGCAGGCCAATCCTGAGTGCAAAGTTTTATAAGTTTCTTTGGTTCAATATCAAGAAGAAGATTAAGAGTGGAAAGATTTTTAAGAAGGCAATGTAATGGGGAGTCTGCTGGGAGGGAAGAGTTTGATCCCATCCTGTTACCTGGAAGCGTCTGTTTAGCACACCTTCGAAGGCGTCCCTAGGAAGCTATGAACAGACAAGGATAAGACCAAAACAGGCAAGACAGGTCGTCACCTGAGTCGTCTTGGGTCTAACCTCTCCCAGAGAGGCGGGGCCTCAGATCAACCTAGCGCCAGGATTTTCGGAGACCCCTCCCAGAGGAGTTGGAAAATTTAATCGGGGCAGACGGAGGTAAACCGGGAGGGATCGGGCTACTCCCAGCCGGCAGAATTTGAGCTAAAAGGAAAGGAGGGAGAGAGAGAGAGTAAAGGACCTGAGGGATGGAGAATTTAGGAAAGTGGGGTGGAGATTCTGGAAGTCCACCGTGACCATGAAGATCGTAGTGGGGTGTGGTCTTCCCTTTGAAGCAGTCAGAGGGACCACCAGACGATCCACGGCTGGTCACCTCTGATATTCTCTGCCTGCAAAGTTGCATTCTCCTTTAGAGAGGGGAGGGGCCCAAATGGTATGGGGAGGGCTGATTTTACCTAACAAGTAGTGCCAAGGTTGGAACACCCTGCCTTACTAGACTAACTAGGACTGCTAACAGAATGTGCAATAGAAGAGACAAGACCAAACATCCACATCTTGTTTCAGGTCTTAGTGGGAAACATTTGGTTTTCTGCTTTTAAGCATGCTGTCAGCTGTAGACGTTATAAATACCCCCTTTAAGGGCTGGGATTGTAGCTCAGTGGTAGAGTGCTTGCCTTGCATGCGTGAGGCCCTGGGTTTGATCCTCAGCACCACATACAAAGCAATAAAATAAAGACATTGTGTCCATCTACAACTAAAAAAAAATAAAATATTTTTTTAAAAATACCCCCTTTAAGATAGAGGAACATCCATTCTAATCCTAGTTTGCAAAAAGGTTTTTTTTATTATGAATATTTGATAAATTTTATCACAATGTTTTTCCTGCATGCATTCAGATGTTCACCTGGTTTTCTCCCTTTAGTCTGTTAATATGAGGAATTACTGATTATTTCTAAATGTTAAAATGAATTCATGGGGTAAAATTCATTTCTTCTTATGATTTGCTGGATTCAACTTAATAAACTTGTAGGATTTTGACGTCAATGTTATGAGGAGTATTTTTAATTACTTTTTTAGATGCCTGGTAAAAGTCACCATGAAACCCAGTTAGGTCTACATTTTTCTCTGTCAGAAGATGTTAACTACAAATTCAACTTCTAGTGTATGTATGTATTGTTACTTATCTGTTTCTTCATTTAGGTTTAGTAGTTTCTGTCTTTTAAGGAATTTTTCATTTCATCCATGTCAATTCATTTCAATCCTCAAAATTACTGTATTGCTAGCCTCTTTTTAATCTCTGACATTAGTAATTTGTTTTCTCAATTTTTCTATATTAGTATGACTAAAATTTTATCATTTTATTGATTTTGAAAAACCAGCTTTTGATTGCATTATCTACATTTTAAAATTTTTGTCTTCTCTAACATTCCCTTCTTTCTGCTTACTTTGGATTTAATTTGTTCATATTTTAATTTCTTAAGATGAAAGCTTAGATCATTGATTTGAAGTGTATTTATCTAATGGGAGCATTTAATGCTGTAAGTTTCCCTTTAAGCACCAAGTTGGCTGTATGTTACACACTTTGATAAGCTATTTTTAAAAATTTTTTTTGTTGTAGATGGACACAATATATTTATTTATTTTTTATGTGGTGCTGAGAATCGAACCCAGTACCTCACGCATGAAAGGCAGGCGCTCTACCACTGGGCTACAATCCCAGCCCCTTGATAAGCTATTTTAATTTGCCTTGAGATAAAAATGTTTTCTAAGATTTCTCCTTTTACACTAGGCTTCTGGGGAGTTGTCAGATATGTCTCTTATTGATTTCTCAATTCCATTGTAGTGAGAGAACATAGTTTATATGATTTCATTCTTTAAATTTGTTGATATTTCCTTTATGGCCAAGGATTTTTCTATCTTGGGAATACTTTAAGATCCCTTTAAAAAACAAATATCTATGTTGTTATTATTGATGGAGTGTTCAGTAAATATCACTCAGGTTAAATTGGTTGAGAGTGTTGTTCAAGTTTCTAGATCCTTGCTGATCTTCTTTATCAGTTACTGGGAGATCATTTCCTTAATAATATAGAATTAACTATGGAATTCCCATAATTCAATGTTTTCTTCCATTATTTTTGTGGTTTCATTTTCACATTTAAATTTTTGAACCATATAGAACTTATCCAGGCACACATAGTTGGATATGGATCCAAACTTTCACTTTTCTTCTTTCAGCACTGAACTGTTTCATCATCAACATTTTAAGTAGCACAGTAAAGGACGTTTGATATTTAAAAGAGAAAATTATTTTAGGGAATATATATAGTACATAACATACTTTAAAAATATCTAGCCAGTCTTTAAAATGAAAAAGGAGAAAGTCAGCAGAGAGAAAATAAGCAAGACAAAAAGTTTTGAAAATAAACTTTTTAAATTATAAATTCATTATTCCTGTGTACATATATATGGTAAATACTAATACTATATTCTTCTCTTCTTTCTGACTAGAATTCCACCCCTATGAATAACCTGTCCAATAAAGAAGATATCTTGAAACTTTACATGGACTCTTTCCATAGATACCTTGGTTCTTGGTTTTTTGCTCAAAGTTATGCCATAATCTAATATCTTATTTAAAGCTCCTGATATGTGTTACTTCTTACCAGACTGCTTATTTCTGAATAGCTCTTTATTTTTCTGCATTCACTAAAATATACATATATTTTATATACTAAAATATATACATATGCATGTATAATGTATAATATATACACAGAAGTAATATAATTCACAAATTTCATACAGAAATGAGTGTTCTATATTGTTTAGGGCAAGGAAGGGCCTGTAAAGGGCTAAATACATTTATTTTGGTTTTCTATACCCAAAATCTATGAGGAAATGCAAAGAGAAGAAACTTAATATTTCATATTAAAAGTTAAGTATTAGTTCTATCAAAGAACAATAAAAAAGTAATATGAAACATTTATGTTTATCAGCTAAGCTGTATGAAGCTTCGTTTCAAATCCCAAAGACTAATTTCTATGAGGAATTGCATGAGTTTTAAGATGAAACAGTATCATAGAATGATAGAACATTCTCTAAAATAATTTTCTTTGATCTCTTAAATTTTCTTTTTATTTTTTAAAATTTAATTTAATTTTTTAATTTGTTCGAATTAATTATACATGGCAGTAGAATGCATTTTGACACATGATACACAAATGGAGTATAACTTATTTTTCTGGTTGCACATGATGTTAAGTTACACCAGTCATGTCATCATACATGCAGATAGGGTAATAATGAAATTTTCTTTTAGAAGCAGATTGTCATATCCTCCACCCCCTCACCACCTCCATGCCAATTTTCAGGTGATACAGATGTTATCAGCTTCAGATGTAAAATCAAAAGGATTCCTCATCAACTGCTTCAGTTTGCCAGGTGTAGGGCTCCTGCATGGACAAAGCAGCTGCAGATGCTGGTAATTTCTGTGGCCACCCACTGTCCCTGCTGGACAGTGCTGCCTGAGAGCCCTCCCTTCTCCCTGCTGTGCTGCTGATTCATGTCCCCTGGGGCATTGCCATCCCTGCCTCAAGAGCCCCAGGATCTGGGTTTCTAGGACAGAAGCCGCCTCCCAACTCTGGAGGAACATGGCAGTTCTGCTGAAGTTGAATCTTTTTGTAGTCCAGTGATGAGAACAGAAGGGAGCTCTGGTAATTTCCCTGCTTCATTAGATTTCAGCCCGTGGTATCAGGTGTATTTCCTTTTTGAGGCCTTTGTACCCTGCACTCTTCTACCAGGCGTAACCATGAGGTTCACTCCCTACCTCTGTTGATTCTCTGCTTAAATAGCACTTGCTCAACTGGGCTCTCTTGACCACCCTATTAAGACTGCATATTGTCCCACTCTTCACCTAGTATTCCCTAACCTCCTTCGAAGCCTATATTTTTTCCTCCATAGAACTTGTCTTCTAATATATTTTATGATATATTTACTTACTGATTTTGTTTATGTTGGCCTCTCCCCTGGAATTTTATCTGATTCATTCATACTGGATACAAAGAACCGCAAATACTGCCTAATACTGAAGAGATGCCTAATAAATATTCATTGAATGAATAGTACCTGGAAGGGCAGCTTCTTACTACTTCCTTACCACCCTCACAAGCCCCAGGACCATTTACCATCTGGTCAACATAGAAGTGGGCCAGGAGCCAATGTGAAGTGTATGTGCCTCTTGCTCCCCCAGAGAGAATCCTTCATGTCACTTCTCTGCTTCATTTCCCCTTTCATGAAAGTGCAGCTTCCCTCTGCACCAGCCACCTCTACCCCACTACCGAAGCTGGTCTTGACTTCACTGGAGCTCTAGATTCTGTACCAACTCCTGTTGTCTGGGGCACATATTTCATATGAACTATATGATATTTAACATTTTTCATAATTATCCAACCAAAGAAAAGTTGTTTGAGTTTTACAACTTAATGAGAACAGTTTGAGAAATATTAACTCCACATTAATTTATGCATAAAAGTATTTAGCCATAAAATTGTGCGATTAAAAAATATCAAATTTGAATAAATTGTCACAAACAAAATCTTTTACAAAACAGATGTATTTTAATGATGAAAGACACCATTAGTAAATTTTTTCTGTATATATCTTTAGTGATATTAAACATGTACTGTCATATATATATTAATATAGTTAAATTGATAAGAATACAGTTTGTTTTATTATGAAAGAGCTATGATTTTAAAGCTTTATAAAAAGGAAAGTTCCAGTTAGAAAATGACACATAGGAGTAATGGCACCTTGACTAGGGAACGAAAATAACATGTATTTAAAGACTTCTTAGTATAAACCTCACTACATATATCCAATTCTTTTGAAGACAATATATAGAAAAGAAAAAAAACCTCTAAGGCATATTAAGGTACAAGTTTGGCTAATGGCTGCTGACTTATAAAATTTTCTACTTGACAAATTCCCCTAGATAGTACAGAGCCTTTTCCATTTAAAAGGTCATATAGAAAGGTATAAACCAAGAGAGCTAATATTGGACCATAACAAAAGTTTACTTTAGGTTTTTCCAATATATTGACATAAGAAAATTCCTTTTAAAAAAGAATTTTAAGCCAATACTAGGCATTAAAAATACCATTTGGCTGAGGTTAATTTTCTACAGTCAAATAAACAAAAAAGCTCCCCTCCCCACACACCACTAAATAACAATGGGACAACTGATCCTAATGTGCCCCTAATATTTGTTTGTTTTAACTAAGATTAGTTACCATCTGCTAGAATCCCAGCCCAGGAACCAGCCTGTGAAGGTGGGTGGCTCATGGCCCTGTTTTATGATGACAATTGGTGTCCTCTTATCTCTTCCAGAAGGGTCTGTCTCCAGATACATTTTGGCTAAAAAGAGTTTCAAAGACATAAATTCAGTTAGTTTTGGTTGAACTAAAATAACTATAGAATGAAAATTCTTCCAGTAAAAGCAATAGGTTAAATTTTCATTGTCCCTACGTAATCAAATATGAATCATTTCTTACTGATTTTTTTCATCTGCCATGGAAAGCACCGTTATAAAGTCTCATTATTATCTAAAAGAATTCCAAGCTTGGAGCTGGGGTTGTGGCTCAGTGGTGGAGCACCTGCCTCACATGCTTGAGGCACTAACGTCGATCCTCAGCACCATATAAATAAATAAAAAATAAAGATATCATGCCCATCTACAACTAAAAATTTAAAAAAAAAAGAATTCCAAGCTTTATGGAATTATCCTTATGGTATAATTAAGGTACAGTATTACTCAAAAGGGAGTCCCTGAAAATCTAGGTTATCAGTCATGGAGGTTTTACTTTTCATAATAAAACAAAGGTTTAAGTGAATTTTAAATTTTTGGAAATATTTTCTTGTGCCCATGGTAGAATTTTTCAGTTTAAAAATTCCATTGCTCCCTTGGTTTTAGGATGAAGGCTAAGCTCCTTCTCTGCTTCAATATGGATTTGGGGAAGATGTGGTAATAAAGAACAGCCAGGTGCTTGGTAATAACCTTGCCAGGTTACTCCCATAATTCTCCTTGGAATCTAGCTTACCAGACTTCAGTGATTCTGACTTCTCAACTTCATTGGCATCTTTGCCAACCCAAATAAATATCTGAAAAATGAAACAATAACAATATGAACCACTTTTAGAGCATTGCCTGGGTGCCAGGCACTATGCTGAGTGCTATACACACATTCTGCTCATTTCATCTGCGTGGCAGCCCCAGAAGTGAGGGAGGTGCAGTGCAGGTGGGGGCCAAGGAAGTTCCATACTTCCCAATGTTCACTCACCAGGAGACACCTAAATTTATACCCTGCTAATTTGACTAGACTTCACACTCACATTTCATGTTTACATGGCATGTTCTAGTTTATAAAGTGATCTTTCACAGAAACAACAGGTTGGCTGGGATTAGGTGTCCATCCCCCAAGGGTGGAAAACAGGAAATCGTTATTCCCATTTCCTAGGTAGGTCCAGGCTGCAGAGGACCACATGGAGAAAATTATTTGTGGAATTCCCCAGACTCTATTTAGGACTCACTGACTTAAGTCTAGTGTTTTTCTCCTATAGTATTATGCCCTATTAAACTCTGGTAAAGTGCTATATTGTTTAGTATCAAGGATAAAAATTTCTCCATTATAATATTCGTATAAATATATGAGATCTGCATTATATATGTAAAATCTGTAACACAATCTGATACATATCCTTTTCTTTGCCAAATGCTGAAAAATCCTCCTGAATTACCTTATATTTAAACCACTTGAAAATCACTTGCAAGCAGATCAATTTTGATCCAATTAAATTTTGGTTGTGTTCTAATTCATACACAAGGATTGGAATACTTGTGTGCAGAGGACAGAACATCACAATAGCATGGGAATTTTTTTTTTAAAGTATGATTTTTAAAAAATGAAATGTAGTCTGGGGAGAATCTAGGGCAAGACTCCTAATTCAAATATGGTCATTGTAGATCAAGAGGTTAAGGAATATTTTAACTGAATGGCTTAGCCACTAGAAATAGATCTAATAGTAACAATTTCTGTCTTCTATGAAACTTGATTCTTAACATACTTAGTTTTCCCTCCCATTATAGTTAGTTTACATAAAAATTTTTAAAAACTGTTGGATGTGACATGTCAAATCACCATTAATTTTCTCCTAAATGAAGATATATAAAACAGTAACACATTTTACTACTTGGATTCAAAACTATTCTGTGCCTGCTTCCTCCCCAGAAGAGGGCTTCCCTATAATCTCTTGCCCAATTTAAACAGAAATTCCCAGGCTTTCCCCATGGTATTGTACTTATTATTATGTTATTAGTAAAATGAATGCATGTATAAATTAGAAGCACGTACCTTTCACAATAAATGAAAAGTAGAAGTTTTTTGCCTAAAGCTATAGAACCAAAGATGATAGTTGTAGAATCATTTCCATAGTAAGAAATCAACTTGCCCTATGAATGTTGTTTTTTGCCAAACTGTGTTGTCTCTTTTCAATATCACCATTTCTCAAAGCAGATTCTGTCAGTTCCCAATCATAAGTACATTCTCTTGTTATGAACAAAATGTTACTGCTACCTGTTCCCAAGCATCTAGCAACATGACATCATCTTCTGCTAAATCATCCTGCGTGAACTCTCCTGGAACTTCTTCAATCTGAAATGTATGAAAAGTTTTATGACCAAACAGTAGGATTATTATCATCCAACATATTATGTTGGAAGGCAGTGAAAAACGTTAGTAGTTATTTTTTTCTTCTTTTTGGGTAACAAAGAATTAAATAATCATTCATCTGTTTAAACAGGTGTCACGAACTGATGGTAGTTTGGCCAGTATGATACTTGGGGCATTTGGATGCTTCTAGGAACAAAGATGCAGACATCAATCTGACCACAGTTCTCTGTATGAGCAGCTCTTTTTTCCTTTTTTGTAATTGTTTTAGATGTTGATGGATCTTTATTTTATTCATTTATTTATATGCGGTGCAGAAAATTGAACCCAGTGCCTCACACATGCTAGGCAAGTGCTCTTCCACTGAGCCACAACTCCAGCCCCAAGCAGCTCTTCATGACAAGCTACTTCACAGAGTTTGTTGCCTGCCTAGTCTCTAAAAGCATTAGATTTTATGGTCTGGGTATTAAATTGCCTTTTGTTTTGTAGATCAAGACTTTTAATAAAAGCCAATAGATCTGGACATTTACTAAATCAACCATTTTCAATAAGGCATATATAACTTTTCATCATTTTTATTTTGAGTGGGTTAAATTGTATTCCCTATAGTTAACATCAAATGGTAATGGGTAGGGTTAGTTTAATCCACCCAATACCAATAGGCATATATTAATATAAAATTCAATATCTTTCGAGAATTTTGCACACACAGCATATCCTAATTCTTAGGGAGGCATGGTAGATTGGATTATGGTTCCTAATTTTTCACTCTGTTGCTCTGTCATTTGACTTTGCAGTGTAGTCAGACAGATGGAGATGACTAGGGCCTTGGCCATGTCATATTAGCAAATATGACTGAGCAGGGTTTGTGTTGTTTTCCTGGGCTCTGTCACAGGAAAAACTGGCATAAAACCAAACTGCAGCCCATAGGAGAACCTCCAGGCAGCTCAGCCTGGATAAACCTAGTCCCTAGAAACCTCCAGACTTCTAAGCATAAGTCATGTTTGTTATATTCTCATAAGGTTTTAAGGTCATTATTCAAAAAACAAGCAAAAAAAAAAAACCCTACAAACAATGATTATTTATAGAGAAAAAAGGGTTTGTTCACATTATATTTTTACAGAATATTTACCAAGCATGTAAGTTTTAAAAACCAAAACCTAGCCTAACCTACACAGTGGTGCATGCCTACAATCCTAGGGACTCAGGATTGAAGTTCAAGGCCAGCCTGGGCAACTTAGTGAGACCCTGTCTCAAAATAAAAAATAAAAAAGGGCTGGGGCTGTAAGTCAATAGTATACTTAGTTCAGTCTCCAGTATTGAAAAAAAAAAAAGAAAAGGAAAGGAAAGAAAGAAAGAGGGGCTGGGATTGTAGCTCAGCGGTAGAGCGCTTGCCTCACATGCGTGAGGCCCTGGGTTCGATCCTCAGCACCACATACAAAGCAATAAAATAAAGACATTGTGTCCATCTACAACTAAAAAAAATATTTTAAAAAAAACTTTATAATAAAAAAAAGAAAGAAAGAGACCATCTTATATATCACTTGCTCTCTATTCTTTAAATGAAATAATTCATTTAATATTAACAACAACCACATTAAGTCAGTACTATGACTTTTCCCATTTTACAGGTGAGAAAACACAGCACAGAGGGTAAGGAACTATCCTAGGGTCACACAGTCTAGGTAATCTCACCAGATAAATGATACTGATATCACTTATCTGATAGGCAGATTGGTTCCAAAACCTGTGCTTTTAACCAATAGGCTCTACTGCCTTGTGTGAATCTACTAAAGCCTACTTTTTGCTGGTAATTACAAGGTCAAACTCTTGTTAATAACAATCCTTTTCCTTAAACTATGAAGGGAGCAGAAGGGATTTCAAATATTAAACAAGAAAATGAACAAATGGAAAGGTAAGATATATTTCTCAAGAGGCTACCATATGCACATGACAAAAAAAAAATAAAACCAGAAAAAGTAATAGATCTGTTATGGGTTAGATATGAGGTGTCCCGCAAAAGCTCATGTATGAGAAACCGTAAGAATTTTCAGAACTGAAATGATTAGACTGAGAGATAAGGTTATCAGTGGAGGAAGGCAGCAGAGGCAAGAGTACAGGCAGGATGTGGCTGGAGAAAGTAGGTTCCTAGGGACATGCCTTTGGGGTTTGTATTTTCTCCTTGGTGAGCAGAGCTCTCTCTGTCTGCTTCCTGATTGCCATGTCCTTAGCTTCTTTCCTCCTCCATGCCCTTTCCCCATGACATTCTGCTTCACCTTGGGTCCAGAGCTATGGAGTCAGTTCACTGTGGACAGAGACCTCTGAAACTGTGAGCCAAATAAACTTTTCCTCCTCTAATTGTTCTTGTCAGGTTTTTTGGTCACAGCAAAGAAAAAGCTGACTAAAATAAGATTCTTTTTTAAACTTGACTGAGAACAAGGTCTAGATACTTATTTTTTAAAATATATCTTCCTTGGAAACAAACATCTCATTTGTAGCAATATTAGTAAGTAATTCTAATAAGAAATATAGAAACATATGCCCAAAAGAAGTTGTTTGTATGCAACATCTAGTAAATAGTCAAAACAACAAAAATAGCAGATTTTTCTGATAACAAGTCTATAAAATACAGCAAATACAGGGATTTCCTAGAAGGCCGGTAATAAACTGTGGTGCTCAACAACTAAGTATTTATCACAATCCTCTATTAAATCTTTGATTTTTAGGTCAAGTCACATAATAAGCTCCCAGTGTGGTTTATACATGTACATTTCATCAAAGCATTCTGTGTCTAGCATCAAAGGCACCTGGGAAGTACTCAGGAAACCATGTGTGTGTTGAAAACAAAGCTTGTATTTACCAGGATATGTTAAAGAAATTTGTAGATCAATTTTTATATGGAAAAAATAATTCATTCTTTAAGTTTACAGAAAAGTCCAGGATATCAGACAACAGAATTTTTCTGGTTATATTAAGGTGAAGGGCTATAGACCAAGATGATAGTTCATAGTTCAATATAAATCAGTCTTGACTTGTCATGGATGGCATGTTCACATTCACCCAAAACTCACAGGTTGAAGTCATAACCCCTGGTGGGATGGTAGTAGGAGGGGGACCTTTGGGAGGTGGTTCAGCTTAGCTGAGGTCATGGGAGTAGAGCCCCATGATGATAGCAGTGCCACAAAAGGAGAATGGGACTCAAGCTCACCCCCTTGGCCATGTGAGGACACAGTGAGAAGGGCAGGCAGTGGCCCTCACCAAACAACAGATATGCAGGTACCTGGACTTTAGACTTCCCAACCTCCAGCCCTGTGAGAAATAAATGCTTATCATTTATCACCCTGTCCGGTATTTTTGTTATAGCAACCTAACTAAGACTGTTACACAAATCTTTCTAATTTACTTTTCATTGCCTGGAATTCAAAGCTTGTACAATAAAACATTCCTGCATATGTAGCTTTCTGTGATTGTGCCCAACAATCTTAATATTTCCTTAACATTTTTTATTCATCCAACATTGATAAAGCTTTTATTCTCCTGGGAAACTAAAGCACAAACTTTATGTTAGATGAGAAATGAATGCTACCCACGCAAAGTATCTAATTATGAAATTAATAAATCTAACCATATACAATTCATACATCAATTATTGAATGCTAACAGAGATGCTAAGTGGTTGATTCCTTTAAGAGCACTTGACTTAAATACTACTTTACAATATTCTTAATGCTTTTACATCTACTGCATCACTGACCCTTAAACTACCCCGTAGAGATTAAAGATTATTGCAGGGAAGCTGAACCTAAGAAATACAGCTTTCATATGGCTGCAGAGCATCAGAGCCAACACAGAATGCGTCTCTGCATGTAGTTAGTTCTATGCTGTTGCTTCTTAAAACACTTACAATGAATCTTCCAGTTTTGTTGGAGCAGCCATAAAGCCGAGGCGGATGGTCTTCAGCCTGTGTTTCCAGCAGTGGTGAAGTCTGGTAGTCTTTTTTCCCTCCAAGGGAATTCCAGAATTCCTCTGTTAGAAACACATTGAGTTACCCAACACATATTCAGGAGCATATGGTTAGTGGTATTTCACATGAACAATAACAACATCTCATCTTAATTTTAAACTCTAAGACATTACTTAATTTGGATGCAGTGGCACAGGCCTGTAATCCCAGTGGCTCGGGTGGCTGAGGCAGGAGGATCGTGAGTTCAAAGTCAGCCACAGCAACTTAGCAAAGCCCTAAGCAACTCTGTAAGACCCTGTTACTAAATAAAACAAATTTAAAAAAAAAAAAAAGGGCTGGGAATGTGGCTCAGTGGTGCTTAAGTGCCTCTGGGTTCAATTCCCAGTGGTGAGGCGAGCATTACTTAAATACAGTAATGGACAGATTCTAAACCCTCTCTAATCATCAAAAACAACTGACTATTTATGAAGAAAGAGATTAGCAAGCATACTAAATATAAACTCTGGCTACTGTCTTTGGCCCACAGCACACACCTGGTTCCTCGCCTTCTTTTATCTTTGTGGTTTTGCATTTGAGTACATTTGCTACATACTCTGCTCCTTTCTCCTCCTCCTGGCTAGCACCTTTTCCAATCCAGATGTAGCCATTGTTGTTTCGAAGTTTCAGGACAAAAACATCACTGGAATTCAATGCATTTGCATTGACATCAACCTACAGCATGAAGAAAAACGCCATCATGATTTGAACTCATTGTTGGTCCCCCAACAAACCTTTCCTGAAGTTGTGACAGTGACTTATCATTCCCAGACTTCTGTCTTACCCTGGAGATTAATTCAGGACAGCAGTGCCACAATCCTATGGCATCTGTATTATTTTAATGCTACTCTGTCCTCAGACAGTAGCACAGCTTCTAAAGATGACATCAGTCACAGTTGCATGAAAAGAATTAAGAGTTTGGGGCTGGGATTATAGCTCAGTAGTAGGGCACTTGCCTTGCATGCATGAGGCACTGGGTTCAATCCTCAGCACCACATAAAAATAAATAAATAAAGATATTGTGTCCATCTACAACTAAAAAAAATATTTAAAAAAATAGAATTAAGGGTTTGGCAAAGACTGAATGTTCTC
This sequence comes from Geosciurus inauris, assembly GCA_004024805.1. Taxonomy (NCBI): domain Eukaryota; kingdom Metazoa; phylum Chordata; class Mammalia; order Rodentia; family Sciuridae; genus Geosciurus; species Geosciurus inauris. The sequence goes on along the minus strand of PVHX01007251.1, from coordinate 76,679 downwards.
TCTGATATGTGAGTGTTAACTCACAATAAGTAGAGGGGAAGGTAGGAAAAAATAGAAGTACTTTGGATTAGACAAAGGGGAATGAAGGGAAGGGAGAGGGAATGGGAATAGGAAAGATGGTAGAATAAATTGGATGTTACTATCCTAAGTGCATATATGAATACACAACCAGTGTAATTCTACATTATGTACAACCAGAAGAATGGGAAGTTATACTCCATATATGTACAATATGTCAAAATACATTCTGCTGTTACATATAACCAATAAGAATCAATTTTTTAAAAAAACAAATGCCGAATGGTCTCTCTGATTAGTGGATGCTGATGAATAAGGGAGGTGGGAATGGGAAACATAAGAGAAATAGAGAAACACTGGACGTGACATGGGGGAGGCGGGGGGGCAGGAAAGGGGAATGGGTATACTATACTATCTTTACTAAAGATGGTTGATAAAATATATATATAATTATATATATATATACTGTTCATTGAAAGTGCATATAAAGGTGTTTAATATGAAGAATATCTTCATATTCTTAATATGAAGAATTTAATCTGCTTATAATTTTGTGCAAAGTTAGAAAAATTATGATTTTAACAATTTTTTTCTATTTGCCTCAACAAATGTTTTCAGTGAACAGTGTGTACAGCTTCTGAAAATTTGTCTTTTTCTGTTATGTTTGATAACATGTATTAAAATGTAATTTTTGAGAAAAAATAAAAATAAAAAAAGTTTTAAAAAAGTTTAAAAAAAAAAAGAAGGGCTTGGAAAAGTAACAATGATAATATTCAAATATATTGTAAGAACAAATATGAGCTGTAAGTGATGACTGGAAAGACGGTGTAGTATTCAAATGAAACACACAAAGCAAAGATATTCAATCTTTCTCTCCCTAACTAAAGAGAAGTTTATCAGATTATCAAGGAAAAAATCTAAAAACCACAGAACAGGGATAGGAGACCAAGTAGGGACAAAGAGAGAATACTACAGATTCACTAAAAGGTTCTTCAGACTCAGAAAAATTATAGCTCAAATTATAAGAGACACTGGCACACCCCTTCCTTCCAACCAAGAAGCTATGGACATGGCCTAGGGTCAGGTGGGTCAGCAGAGTTCTGGACCACATGGCCACAGAGCAGACAGAGGGACTTGACTGGGCCCAGACTCTGGCCTGAGGGTACAGCTCCAGGTTCGACCTCTGGGCAGGGACAGTGCACTTGCTGGTGGGCTTGATAATGAGCATGAGGGACCTAAGGCTTGTGCCTATGACCTTGTGGTTTTCAATTCCATGTTCATCTCTGTGAGAAGCTGTCTGACCATATGGTATGGGTTTGTCACTATGTATGACTCTCTGCACATGGTGGAGCTGAGTGTGATGACTGATTTCAGGGAAATGAGGAAGAACCAGCAAGCAAGACTGAAGTGGAGCAGCCAAGAGTGCAGAGATCTCCAGGCCAAGTGCAGAGAATGTTTCAAGAAGATAGGGGTGACTTGCTATGCCAAAGGATGCTGCTTGCCAACCTCTGAACTGCCAGGACAAAGTCACAATGGAGAGATGAATTTCACCAGTTTTGTCAAGACCCTGTCCCTAGAAAGAACACTAGAGGCACAATAATGTACTAAAGGTACAAGGCTATTAGAGTGACAAAGTCATGCCTCAGGGGTTGTTATTACCCAGGAAAGTGGTAATAATCCTCTCCTAGCAGGAAAGAGGTCCTCTGGACCAAGCTCAAAGGAACCCATCAGATGTGGTGATGAAGAATTATAGAACAGGGCTGTGTTTCAGAACTTCTGATTTCTAAGCCATGTGTCACCTTATTGATACAGAAGAAAGTGGAGATCACTGTGAAGAGTGCCAAGACTGAGCCTTGGAGGACTTAAGCCCTTAGAGATCAAGCTGAGGGAAACTGGGCAAATCACCCCTAGGAGGGAGGCTGGTAAGGTATGGAAAAAATTATAGCAAGTGCGGTGATATAGACACGAGAAAAAAAGCGATCAATAAAACAGTAAAGATTCACTGCGACAAATGCCAGTGGGAGGTTAAGAAAAATGAGATCAGAGAAGTGATATTTGATGGTGGCCAGAGGCAGGTCACTGTCAAGCTAGATAAAAACCACTTGGGTAGAGAGGTGGGAAGTGACGGGAGTGGCTTTAGAGAGAATCTGCTTAACATAGCAAAGAAAGTGGGTGAGTGGAAAGAACTTTCCCAAGGATTTGTGCTCTCAGGAAGGAAAGAAAATGATGAGATAGCTGAAGAAGATTGTGGTCAGATCAAGAAACAGTTTTTTTAAAAACTGTTTTTTTAAGGCATCTTTGAATTTCTAAGAAAACAATCCAAGATATAAGAATAAATTAGAGATAGAGAAGAGAAAGGAAATTATGGCCTGCATTCAGGATGAACTGGAAGTGTGATAAAGACATGAAGAGAAATCCAGGAAAGTTCCTAGGAAAGCAGGAGAAAAGGGGATCCTTTACAGAAGCTGATGGTATGGGTGTGGGGGGACTTGGTTTTAGACAAGAGTGGTATTTTTTATTCTCTGTAATAAGCATTCATTTATTTATTAGCATGTCACTTTATAAAATATATTATCACCAATTTATGGGTAATATTGATATTAATTTATAAAACTTATTTATATGTAAATACTTATTTATATGTAAATTACTAATATAAAATTTAAATCTATTTCATAAAACAGGAGAAAAAATGAATATATATGTACAGATGCAGACAGTTTGGTGACATTGCCGGGGAGTAGATAAGGTGATTTATTTGTGATGATATTTATGGTCTGTGTGAACTCTGAATCAAAGTTATCAGCAGAGATCAGGGAGTGCTGGAGATCTGGGGAGAGAAGAGGAGGAGGATGTGAAGGATTTCATGGATTCGGCTATGGGATGGGAGATTTACTAGAATGTGCCTCTCAGGGTAAAAGATTCAAGGACAGGAGATGGTTGTCTGAGATCAGATGACTGAAACAGATTTCTGAGGAGCCACAGTTATTGTCAGTGGTAGGATTTAGTACAGGACCACGCAAGTGTGAAATGAAAAGGAGTCAAGGAAAAGATTGTTGGAAGAGAGAAGCCTAACTGAAGGTGAAAGAAAACAGCTGAAGCCATAGAAAATAAGAGGAAAGGACTGGCAGCTCAGAGATGACAGCACAAAAGGGCAGAGGAAGGAGAAGCTGTTAAAAAGGAAAGGAGGCACAGAGGCAAGGACAGGACCCTATCTAGCCCCATCCCCAGTAAGTGGGCACTGGGGGGAAACAATTCCACTTGACAGGGGTGTGTGGGAATCGATGTCCTCAGAGGACCGCCACAGAGCAAGAAGGTAAAGGGAAGGGAGGCTCAGAGATGTGGCAGGTGGAGAGACACAAGACTGACCGGGTTTTAAGGGCTCAGTTAAATGGCAGAGGGAAGGGCTGGGAGACAGCTCCACAGAACTGGGTCTGGGGGTACGCAGGGCAGTATAGGTGTGTTTGGGAGACCCGGATTTCAACAGTGACTGAGATGAGTGGGATGTGAGGTGCAGTGGGATTGGTCCAATGTGGCCAAATTTGCTTCCCATACTTATTACACTTGTACAAACAAAGGCCTGCCCTTTCAGGTTTCCCCAGTGTGGTCGGTCACCTAACCATCACCACAGCCCTTCCTCAGACCCTTCAAGATGGAGCTCAGGTGCCTCCTGCCTTTGACAGCTTGATTTGATACAATATTCTCAAAATTCATTTGTTTGGCTTTGGTGCAGCTGAAAATGTGAGAAAGCCTGGAGTTTAACTTTTTAATCAACTCTCCTGCGTTTAGTGATTTTTATTTGTACACAGAAAATTAATTTTAGAAATGGAGTTTACTTGCCAACTGGGTACAGGGTAATATCTGCAGATGGCTCAGGGGCATTGGGAAGTGCATAATCAGGGCATATTGTACTGACAGTGTGACGTTACCTCCACAATTCTGGTGATAGATGCCAGGTTTCTCCGGACTTGAAAGAGGCGTGTAGGGGAGACAGGTGTCTGCCCTCCTTTCTTTGATGTTCCATTTTTGTAAATAATGAGTGGTTTGTCTTTGAACAAACTCAGCAGGTGTGCAGGCTCTTTGCCTTGGGAGACTCTGACCTGGGTGGAGGGGGACATGAAATAAATATAATACAAAGTACAATGAAAGAAGGTTGCATTTCTAAAAGTGTTCTCTTTTTTTCTGTTTTGAAACACACACACACACACACACACACACCAAAACAGGGCAGGAGCAAGTGGAATGATGATGAGGTATAGGCTCATGACAATCTAGAAGGGCTTCCAGGTTCATCCGGCAATGCTCTGACACCTCAGACACCATGTCCCTGAAACACCTTCTGCTTTCAGAAAGCATGAAAATGAAGTTTGCTCATCTGTATCTCCAAAAGGGAGAAGGCATAACTGCGACCTTAAATGAAAATGACTCTTCTTCCAAGAGCACCAGCATTTTACAGATACTTATGGATGTACTAAACTTGCACGTGTTTTGTATCTGATTCAGAAAGTTGAGATGTACATTTAAATGCTTCAGAAAATGAGAACAAAAAATCAGACTTATTATTTCTACATCCACATATGTAGAGAAATGGCAAAAACAGATAAGCTCAATATAAACAACTTATTATTATTATTATTTGTACTGGGACTTGAACTCGGGGCACTCGACCACTGAGCCACATCCCCAGCCCTATTTTGTGTTTTATGTAGAGACAGGGTCTCACTGAGTTGCTAAGCGCCTCGTGGTTGCTGAGGCTGGCTTTGAACTCGTGATTCTCCTGTCTCAGCCTCCCTAAGTGCTGGGATTACAGGAGTGAGCCACCAAGCCCAGCACAACTTATTTTTTATATAAGGACTTTTTGAAGATAAGAAAATTGAAGAAAATAAATGGTAAATCATTTGCTTGATTTCACCTATTCAAATGGATTTAATTTCTCAAATCAACCATTGATGCTTTTTTTTTTTTTTTACATAAAGAGCTTGAATACTGGCTCAGTCCACTACTTGTCCATTTGTTCTTCTCTGTGTTAAAAGGGAACCATCTCATCTTTCCTGGTCTTTTTCTAGAAGCCAGGTGAATAGGAATCTCTAGGGAACACTGAAAATAAGGGTCTTCACAAATACATTTTAACTGGTAGACATTCAAATTTGAGAGTTCATTATGAAAATATCTCCTCAGTCACAGCCACAGAGCTTGGGACAGGGAGAAGGGCATACTGAAAACTGCTTAGCATTTCAGGTAACCACAAGAAAACTTCAATTTCCAACATAAAAGAAAGGTAGCCACTGAGTAAGGTCCATGCTGTACTGTGAAAGGAGAATAAGAGAGAGATAAAGCAGATTAAAAAATGTTCAATACCGTTAATATGCTCTACAAAGGAATGTTTATTCAGCAAAACAGGACTTCAGTTTTTTCAACATTTTTAAACTACTGCCATCTAGTGATTAAAGTAAAAATGACCATTTGGTTGTCAATTTTGGATTCATTCAATTCAGGGAAATTCATTAATTAGGTATGTCACATATTCCAGTATGAAATACAGAACATGTGAGACATAATGCATATGTGCAAATATATTTTTCAATAATTTGGCAAGGAGTGCTTTAAAGATCAACTAAATGGCATAGATGACATCAGTTCTTTGCCAGAAATCATTTATTCAAAAAATGAAAATAATACTTTGTAGGGAAGCAAGAGCTGAATACACATAAAGAATTCAATCAAGACAGACATTATTACCCCATATCCATGTATGATTACACTACAGGAGTAACTCTGTACTATGTACAACTTTTCATTTCAACCAGGGGAATGAAAAGTTGTGCTTGCTCCATTTGTTTGATACAATATGTCAAAATGCATTCTACTGTCATGTATAACTAATTAGAACAAACTTTTTAAAATTAAAAATTTTAAAAAATAAAAAATACAATCATCTTGTTAATACCAATTAGCAAGTTAATTTGTTAGAAAAACACTTAATATGCACATTTAAATGGAGATCTAACCTGCTTTCTAAATCTGTAACAAGTACCAAGTAAGAAAGAAACCAGCTGAAAGAGAAAGGGCAGCCTTCCCATCTTAGATTTTATGCTCTAAATTATTTTTAATAATAATACTATTATTTAATAATACTTAATTATTTAATAATATTACAATTATTTAATTATAATTATTATTTAATAATATTATTATAATTTAATAATAATAATTTAATCTAACTCTTGCATTTAAAGAAGCAATCACATGTAATAAAGATAGGAAAACAAATACTCTTGTATACACACAGAATCTTAGCTCACTTGACATGAGGCGTGAGGAAGTTAAACCGACACACTGCCCTGCAAAGGCAATGCTTTGTGATGCTATATCAGAAATGTTGCCACACCAGCCAAGCAGACACCCAATTTCAGTTTGAAGCCCAGTTTGGAAGACACTTTTCCCAGAAGATGGGAGCAGACACCTTCCTAAAAACTGGCCAGAGAAACACTTGGGCTGGCAGAAAGCACGCAAGCAGCAGTGAGCAGCTCCAGCTATAAAGAAAGGGAGGGAACAGGAACAAGACAGACAGACAGACTGCTCTCAAGCTAGCTGTGGGGACAAGGAACAAACAAGTGCCACTACCGGGATTGATAAGAGCATAGACAGACTTGTTAGAGCACTCTGTAGTCAAACAGGAGCCCCGGAAGTCAGATTTCAGTTACAGAATAAGGAATAAAATAGGCAAATACCAAAGAATTTCCCACGGTTACTAATAAGGATCCTGAAACAAGTAGAAGATAAAACACCACAAACATAAGAGGATCTGTGGAGCTTGAGAGAAGAGGAAAAGAAGGTTGAATTAGGCTGGAAACAGTCTCTTAGACATGGTGAGGAAATCTAGAATGGGACAGTGACATTGTCCGACATGGAGTGACAAACTTTTATAATAATAGCCAAATGTTACCTCTTCCCACCCCCTTTTCTCCATCTCACTTTCTCTCTAAACACACACTGTGGCATGGTCATTTTGAATTTGCATTTAGTCATACTCAACAAATTATTTTTGTGTGTTCAAAAATGCCCAAATAAAGAATCCACTTCTCTCCTCCCTCATACCAACCTCTCTCCCCCTTTCCCTTCCCCTTCTCTTTTTCTCTTTACCCTTAACCTCTTGTTTCTTCCTCCTCCTCCTCCTCCTCCTCTTCTCTCTCTCTTCCCTATCCCTTTTCTCTCTCTCTTTCCCCTCCCATTTCTGTCCGTCTCTTCCCCATTCTCTTGCACTTTGCCTTTACTTTTAGGTGTTGGACCTTGGTTCAGTCAAAATTCTGGTATCTAATAGAGAAAAATAAGGATCAATGATTTCTTTCAAGTTTCATTTCAGTTTGCCTTTGTAAAACATAACTTATGCACTTTTATGATTTGAGAGTGTGTAAAGATATTATTCCTCTTCTTAACCTATTAACTAGAACTTGTTCTACACTGCTGTACTTATTTTCCATTGCTTCTGTAACCAAGTGCCATTAACAAATATATTATCTTCACGGTTCTGGAAGTCAGAAGTCTAAAATGAGTTAGAGGCTAACAGTCTTGGGCTAAAATCTGGGAGAATCTAGTCACTAGGCTACAGTCAAGCCATCATAGCGCTATATTACTTTCTGGAGGCTGGAAGGGTGAATCCACTTCCTTGCCTTTTCCAGCTTCTAGAGGTTGCCTATGGGGCCCCTTCCATAGTCAAACCTGGCAACTGCCATTGAGTCTTCCTCTTGCTGCACCATCCCTGTAAATAAGCCAATCTCCCTGTTTTACTCTTAAGAACTCTGGTGACTACTCTGCCCACCCCACCCCCATTAGCTCCAGATAACCTCCCTATCTGTAATTACATGAGCACCTATAATACCATCTTCAATCTCAAGTCTCTTCTGTCTTATAACACAACGCATCCACAGGTTCTCAGGGTTGGGGGCATCATTCTGTCTACAGCTGTTAAACAACAGTTGCAAGGGACAACTGGGCAGAACAGTTTCAATGTCAAGTGACTGCCACTGGCATATGGTATGACCTAATATTCTCTGGGGCTCTTAAATCAGTTAATAGTTTTTTGTTGTCTTTATTTTGCTTTTGTTTTCTCCCTCTGTTCCAGAATCAGAGAGAACTGGTGTGGTAGGAGGGGAGAGATACTTAAATTCAAACATAAAAGGAAGCTAATATCAAAAAAATGTCAAATTCCCATCCTAACATGGGAGGGGAGATGTACCTAGAAACTGAGCTAGTCAAACTTGAACCTGTGTGAACTTTGGGAGTAAAAGCATCCCAACCTGCACAGCCTGTCCTCCAAGGGACCGATCCAACTGGACCGTCAGGAATGCAGATGTTGTCAGCTCATCTCTTGTGGCATTTGCTCCTTGCCTAGAGGAATGAAGGCAAAACACATTAAATGATCACTAAGTTATACTTGTATTGAAGTTTTACAACCTTCTCATGTAGGTATTTCAAGAAGACACTTAAGTTATTATGAAAGATCTAGAAACCAACTGAATTAATGACATGAGCTGTCACAATTATTGTGTGTTTGAAAATATAACACCAATCCCTGAATTGTCCTGTGTGTTTTCTAGAACTATATATGTAGACATTTTCTATTGTCATTTTAAAGACACCTATAAAACATAGCCTTTCAATGTTAAGCTTGCAAATTTGTCTTATTCTTTCCATCCCTAAATTCAGTCCTCATTATCACTCAGCTGTATTAGCTCAACAATTCCCAATGGCCTTCTTGCCTCTAGTCTGCCCCCATCAACCCTTTCCTTAGATGTCAACCAGAATAATTTCTCTAAAGGGAAAACCAATCATGCCATTTCCCTGTGCAAACTCTTTGAGTGGCTTCCAATTCTCTGAAAACAAACTTTATTCTCCATAGCGTGATTTACAAAGTCATTCACAAATTGTCTCCTAATTTCTCTAGTTTCATCCTTTGCTCTCTAAATTTGCCTCAGCCATCCATCTTTGCTAATGTATTAGATCATACTTTTCCCTGAATTTCTTGAAACAACTTCCCTCTTCTTTGTCTCTCTGGCTCTACTTCTGCTCCCACTTAGATGTCACTTTTAGAAGCTCTTCATCCATCACCTTAGAGTGAGCTGAGGTATCTGACTATAATTCCCCAACGATCACTCAGCTTGGTCTTATCTTCAAATCCTTTACATTACAATAAAAATGCCTGTGAAGCCAGGCATGGTGGTGCATGCTTATAATCCCAGCAGCTCAGGAGAATCCCAAGTTCAAACCCAGCCTCAGCGAGGCACTAAGCAATTCAGTGAGATCCTGACTCTAAATAAAATACAAAATAGGGCTGGGGATGTGGCTCAGTGGTTGAGTGCCCCTGAGTTCAATCCCTGGTACCCCCCCGCAAATGCCTGTCAATCATCTGCTTCTCATTAAGCATAAGCTCTTCAGAGCACAGGTCATTTTTTGCTTGTTTATTTTTTCTTTTCCATCACTGTATTTCCAGCAACTAGCCCAATGCCTCACACATAAAGTGCATAATAAGTACTTTCAAATGATATAAGGAATAACTACTACATTTAAAATTTGCAACCCCATTTAGTCTGTTTTAGTTATGTCCATATAGGTCTTTATATGGATTGTATATTATTTCCTGAAAACATTCTCTTGAATTGCTTGGTTAGTCTTCTTTTGTTTGATCTAGGTGCCACAATGAAGTATATTTTTATACTTAAAAGAGAATTAATGGCTTGGAGGCTGAGGCAGGAGGATTTTAAGTTCAAGGCCAGCCTCAGCTACTTAGCAAGGCTTTAAGCAATTTAGAGAAATGCTGTCTCAAAATAAAAAATAAAAAGAGCTGGGGGTATTGCTCAGTGATAAAGCATCCCTGGGTTCAATCTTTGATACCCTCCACAAAAAAAAAAAAAAAATAGAAGAGAGAGAACAAGAAAGAGAATTATAAGAAAAATCATGAAAGAAAAGTTAACTAGGAACAGTTGATTTATCCCTATAAATATTGTACTTTGCACAAACACTTCTGAATTAAAATTTTAGAAGAGGAAATTGCAAAGTAAGGACATAATTCCATGGGACAGCTATACTCAGAGCTCCAGTGGGAAAGACCTACAGATCAAGGCTGGAAACGCTGTTTTGCCAGTTACAACAGTTTTGATCTTGGGTGAAGTTACTAAACCTATCTGATCTCACTTGCTTCCTTTTGTTTTTTTTTTTTTGTAAAAGAGACAATATATGGAAATAACTAGTATCTTGCTGTACAACATGCTATTCAAACAATGGCTGCTAGTAAGATGACCTATTTCGCTCTTAACCATATACATTCATCTTGGGCAAGATACAGAGTGACAGCGGGGTTAGAAATGTGTCTGGGTGCAGTTGTTCTCATTAATAATTGTGTACATTGGAATCTCAGGAGTCCCACTGCCTGAGATTCTGATTTATTTCACATGGGGTAAAGGCATTTAGATTGTCCAGATTATTCCAGCGTTCTGCCTGGTGTTTAGAACCACTGACGAAGGCAGTGCTCATCATACACAAAGCACTTGTATACTTTGAGGCCCAACTTTTGACTCTCTAGAGTATTTTCGCAGAATTTGCTCTAGTGAGTCAAAAGCGACACCTAAAAGTCTACCTTTCTAAGCTCTAGCAATGCTTCTGTTTGCCAGACTACCCATCAGTATCATCCCATCTCCTAAATTTGATTGGACTTGAGGCACCAAGCAGCAGGAATGGTCAGACTGTGGGGACGAATGTGACTCTGTCATCTGGTGTGAGGCTCATTATCAGTAGAGACCCCCGACATGCCTTAGAGACTGCCACTACCCTGTAAAGCCAAGGTAGGATCCTCATACTTTCCACCCACACTTCTCAGCTTTATGATCTTTTTGGAGAATTAGTTTTCTTCCAGTCTTCTCAGCAATATTCTATTTTACCTGATTTTACTTAATAAGAAGTTAGGGGATTTCATATTTTATAGGATTTGTTTCAGAATCCCTAGGCTTTGAAATGGCCCAACATAGGGCAGGCATAGAAATTACTGGACATTTTTTCCTTCCTCCTTGAGCAGGGCCTCTGACTAAGTAAATAAACCCAAGCTTCAATTCACTCAAATCATTATGCAAAACCTTGCAGATGGGGAACATGCTGGCATATTTTCGCCATCACTGTTATAAATTTCATGGAGACAAAGAATAGGGATGCATTACTTTGAGGTCTCTGGAATGTGTGATGGAATCACAAATTATTCACCAACACTCCCTGCCCCAGAGTATGCCTCACCACAGTTTTGTAGCTCTGATCAGGATGGGCCTCTGTGCATTTTAACAGTAAGAAGACATGGTACCCAACGCAGACCACTGGAGTGCTGGTCTACATAGGAGATGAAATATTCAACCACATATCTCGTAAGAGAACTATTATTTAGGAGATCAAAACTTTTTTTCCTAGACTAGAGAAGATGACTTTCATCTAACTCCTACTTCTTGGGGACAACAGAAGCACATTCAAAAGAAGATACAATATGCATGCTGTGCAAATTTCTCAGGGGTAACTACAGGAGTATTCTACACTGTACTGCATGCAATTTAATACTTTGGAGCAAAATCTGGCCCCTGTGGAACTTGAGCTGTTGTGAAAGAGGTAAACTTACCACGTGTAGATAATCTGCCCTCTGTGATAAGTGTAGAGGATGATGTAGCAATCACCACCATAGAATTCACCATAGGAGTTTTGGTCAATTTGGACCCTACCATTGTTTTCTACACGCCAAATCTGAAAGAAATGGAATAAACATGCACTACTCAATTTTGCTTGATCTAATAATACTTTTCATAGGCTTTAAATTACTTTTAGTTTGGGTTTATTACTAATTAACTTTTAAATTATTTTTCTAACTAGTTTACAAATCAAACAAAGGGAAAAGGTTGATTGAATGGCAATTTGTTTTTAAGCACTTCTATTTCTTTTTTTTTCCTCCACAGTATTTAGCTCAGTTCTGAGTCTGTGGATTAATAAATATCCATTATTTCATCAATTAGTGACAATAACATGGCACTCTAGTAAAGTACCAAGCACTATTCAGCTCAGAAATGTATCTCCAAACTTTATAGTAAATATTTTTCTTTTTTTTTAAAATATTTTTTTAGTTGTAGATGAATGCAATATCTTTATTTTTTATTTATTTATTTGTATGTGGTGCTGAGGATCGAACCCAGTGACTCACACATGCGAGGCAAGCGCTCTACCACTGAGCCACAGCCCCAGCCCCTATAGTAAATATTTTTCATCAGCTGTGAAATACTTTTTTTCTTCTTTGTGCAATTAAGTTACGAGATTGCTATTTTCTGAGGCAAGAGTTGGTAGACTGGGACCAAATGCTAAAGGGACCAACAAGATTCATGTTGAAACCTAACCCCCAATGTGACGATGTTGGGAGACAGGACCTTTGGGGAGTAATTAGGTCATGAGAGTGGATCTGTCATGAATGGGATCAGTGACCTTATAAAAGGGACCCCAGAGACTTTCTAGCTCCTCCATCTTGAAAAGACAGGAAGCTGACCTCAACCAAACATTGAATCCATCAAAACCTTAAATTTCAACTTCCCAGCCTCCAGAACTGTGAGAAATAAATGTCTGCTGTTTAAGCCCCCGGTCTATGCTATTTCTGCTCTAGCAGCCTGAACAGAAGATGACAGATGTTAATAACATGACTTGCATTTTTAAAAGGCATCACCTAGGTATACAACTGAAGAGATCCAACAGGGGATAAAAGTAGGCAGAACCTCCTCATCTTCATCACAGAGTAAAGAAACTCTATGTTGGAAAGATGAGAGTTGTAGAAACACCAATTGAGTTACTAATCAGACTGCCAGGCAACTAACAGCATATACACCTGTGTGTGCGCACACACACATGCCTGGGTCTGGGAAAGAAGTAGGGCAGCACCTGGCTTTGAAATATGGAGATGAGCAAGTGGAGAGGAACAGAGCAGTGCTTTCAGAAAGAAGCCTTCCCATGTGTCTGGTGGGAAGAGAGTGGAGGAAAAATAGTAGCATCACCCATGAAATCCAGGAGCCTAGACAGTCACTGGATTTCAGCAGCCCTGGGGTGGCATGTCTGAGATGGAGACTGCACCAGGGACACAGTTGGTCAAGGGCCCTGTGACCATATCACCTGTGCTAAGCACCAGAAAGGATGTCTGAGCAGAAGGTAGTCCTAGACCCAGAAGTTAATACCCCTCGGATGCCATAATTGACATGTGACCTCCTTTGTCATGATTCTACACAGCTTAGAGTCACATTTTATGTCTTTGAAAAGAAGAAAAATTATTCCTCAAATTTCTTGACTACATAGTTTGGTCCCAGTACTGTGGTTAAGCCCTAGGAATAGTGCAAAGGTGAAATGTCTAACTCCTGTCCTCAAGGAACTGCTGAATGGTCTACGAGAAATCTTTAAGTAAATGAACAATTCTGTGATACTTATGTGATAAATCCTGTGGAAAATATCACTTGTAAGTTAAGCACTGAGAAAGGCTGAAGAAGGCTTCTCAGAAGAGCCACAGCTAATGACAGGCCGGACCTGCCAAGGAGAATGGGAGGTTAGCCAGATGGAGGGAGGAGTGAGAACTCTGCCAGAAGGCAAGGGGAGGAGTCAGACTCCCAGGCACTGAAGGGTGGACAGAGAACCAGGGTCAAATCACCAAAAGCCTCACAGGCCCAGAGAATGAGGGATGTTTTCAGGCAGACTGAGAAAAACTATGAAAATATTTTAGAAGGGAGTGACATCATCCACTTCTCATTTAGACAACTAAAGAGTGGATTGAGTGTGAAGAGATTTTCAGCAATTTTTACAATCTAAAATAGAATAATCAACAAACTCAATCTGAATACTTGAACAGTTATCTGGTTTTAGCATGCATGCTTGCTCAATTTGCTTTTATAAATGCCTTCAGTCTACAGCCATACCACCCTGTACACACTCAATCTCGTCTACAAATGTGAGGGGGAAGGGAAAAGTGATGGTAATTGCTACACTCAAAGCAACAAACCCTCACTGTGCAACCACAGAAATGGGATTTCTGGGAGAAAGAGCTGTTCTGGACTAGGAAGGAAGAAGGCTGTGTTCTGGGCCAAGTCTCTAAGATGGTAATAAGGTGAACTTGCACAAACCACCTAACTTCTCAGGATCTCTCTCTCTCTCTCTCTCTCTCTCTCTCTCTCTCTCTCTCTCTCTATATATATATATATATATATATATAAAATGGACAGCGAAGATCAGACAGTACCTCTTCCAGCTTTAACTACCATGATGTAGTGTACCATCTTGGACCATATTTATTACCAAGTAAAATTCACATCTTAAAATGTTTGCAGTTTCCTATATTATATTACCTCTATTACATATATCATATTATAGATATTATCTTATAAAGCTACAGTCCAGCACATGCTGGCATAAATGGGCTTGATTAAAAACAAACAGAATCAGGTATATAATTACCTCCACTTTGCCAGAACCATCATCCACCAGGTTATGCTGGGCTGCCATCTGCGGAGAGTTGTGTAATTTTGAGGCATCAAATGGAACTTGTTTTATTCGAGCCACTTTCTCTGTGACATATACTTTCCCAAAGCCATCACTCTGATCTTTATCTTTCCAGTCCTTAAAGAACTGTTTGAAGATTGGTGTTTCACCTCCTTCTGGAAGAACCTGAATCTGAAATTTAAAATAGTAACCATAGTATTAGATAGGAAAATAAGAGATCATAGAATAACATTAGTAACAGAGAAAGAAGTAAAGAAATGAAACTATTGTCCTGGTTTCTGTGATTACAGATGTAAATTTAGAAGCCTGTGAAGCTAAAATAATCCAAGCCTGCTTTTTCCCATAATTAAAATAATTGCCACTGAATTTGAATGTTTGAAATAAGAATCAATTTCTCTCATATGTTATCACCATAATAATCCAATAAATTTGACTATGTTAGGTTCACAAGAAACCTGTGACCTGGAAGAAATTTTCTCATTGTGCTACATGTGTCAACACATAAAAATGAAAATAGTAGTTGAAGCTGAGAGATTCGCAAAGGAAAAGAGGAATCACCCAGTGTCCTAAGTTGATCTCGGTGAAGACAGATACTATTTGGGTATTAGCCCAGCTCTGTACAACCTGCTCTAAGGGACAAATGATAAGAGCTTTAAGCTAAATCTACTGTGCTTGATTATCCTGAATTACAGGCTGTGAAGCAATCGAATGGGCTTTCCTCCTCATGCAGCCCTACAGGTCTGACCTGCAGTAACTGCAGAATCCTATACACCACACAGATAAAAGTACTCGGGGCGTAAGACACAAGAGTGCACACGCTCAAGTGGAGAAAGCCCTCACACATATAGTACTTTTGAGCAAATTCTTCTGTAAGTTTTGTGGAGATGTCATGACTCCCATGTTTAAATTTGTTTCTAGCCAATTCACTTCCACACATACTTGGGTATTGGTGGAATAATTCATTTGCTCTAAAAATTCTTCAGCTGTTTTCATTGCAGCTTTCCTCTCCTGGGGATTAGCATCTTTACCTAAAATACAAAGTAAATTAAAGAGAAAATTTCAGAGAGGAAAGATATTATGTGGTGAAGAAATACATGTATACCAAAAAATAAACATAATTTTAATTTAAGTATTGCAATGCCAGAATGGCAAAAATTTTAAATTTAGTACATTAAATACATTTAATAATACAGTAATAAACAGTACTTATAAAGAGATTCTTTTTATACTCTCCAAATGCTTTAATTCCATAATCCCTGCTAAATGATGCTAGTAGGAGGAACATAGCTGCCTTGTAGGTGAGATATTTACAGATCATTTCTCAAAAGGCAGACTTGGTTAAAAAAAAAAAAAACAGATGTTTTATTTGTCCCTCCAAGGAAACAGCTATACATCTGAGATGCAGCAACAAAGTCAATGGCATCTTTTACCTTTCCATACGAAAATCTGCTTTGCAGCACCGTGGTCTAAAATAAAGCATTCTTCAGAAAGCAGCATTGCCATGGAGAAGGGGTTTTCTTCAGCCACCACAGTCACTCTCATGGATCCACTTGCATCCGAAACCTAATACAAAGACCAGGAGCTCTGTGGTTTCATTTTGGGCAGATACAAATATTCTAAAATTACATTATAGTGATGGCTGCACAACTCTGTAAATGTAATAAAACTTAACTGTCTACTTTAAGAATGTTAATTTTATAGTATATACATTATATCTTAATACATTAACCATGACAAAGAAATAAAGCATCCATGAGCCCAGTACCCCAAAAGGTTATTTTTTTAAAAGTCTTTGGGGGTAAAAGAACTACTAATGAGGCATTAAGCTTTGACACTAGTTAAAACATTAGAAAATAATAGTGATAATAGCAAGAGCTAAGGATTATTGAGATTATTATACATGTACTAAGCATCTTGTAATGAACTTTACATAATTATTTCTTTTCAAATTTAGAGCAAGCTTTGCAAGTAGGTGATAATCTTACGTACACTGTATAAACACAAAAAGCTGAAGCATAAACATTCACTCAGACCACAGTTATTGTGTGCCTATTACATGGCAAGTGCTGTGCTAAAGAAGGCCTTGATGAACTCTAGTTTATGTGTATAGACTTTCCAGCATAGGTGCCGCAGTTTAACTATAATCTGTGAAAATTATCAAAGTAAATAGCTTCTGTCATATTTGGAAATAGGACTTTTTTGAATTTGCAGGTGGTCCTACAAAATCAAAAGTGATACCCATGTATGGATCAGAATGCACCAGTTTCCAAAAGTTAGCTTATTGGCCATCACCACCTGGATGTTTGTTAAATATGCAGATTCCGAGGCCCCTCCATAAATCAGTGGTGGAGTTTTGCAGCACCAAGGTAGAGCTGGAATTCTACATTTTTAGAAAGCACTCCAGGTGATTCTACTTCACTGTCTTTCAGCAACCCCAAATTATTTTTTGAATGGCTTTCTTTTTTCAGATGTGTGCAATGTGTCATAGTTCCACTAGAGGGAGCCATGGTTCAGGATTAACATTTGCATTTGCCCTTTTCTTCTTTTTTTTTTATTTGGAGACAGGGTCTCACCGAGTTGTTCAGCGCCTCACCTGTTGCTGAGGGTGGCTTTGAACTCACAATTCTCCTGTCTCAGCCTCCCAAAGTTCTGGGATTACAGGCGTGTGACACTGCGCCGGGCTAACATTTGCCCTTTTAAAAACAATCCATAATGTCGTTCAAGAGGGTACATTTTTGATTGATCATGTGAAGTAAATGATAATTTTTTAGTCTGACATGTTTTTAGAGATAGTAATGAAACTGCAGACTATTTAGATTAAAATTTCTGTATAGCTTGTGCTAAAGTTATCAGTATTGAGCAGCAATGATAATCATATTTTTCTTTGCCATCTAGAAAGAAAATAATACATTTCCTCTCTATAAAAAGTAAGTTTATGCTATACAAGTTAGTAACTCATTCTTCATGTAAAACTATAGCATTTCTAAGCTAAAAAATCCTTTATGGAGCAGCAAATATAGCTCCTTCCTGTTAAAGATGAAAAAAATACTAAATTCTGCAGGGAGATTATGATCAGCTCTGAATCATTTGCTTAGAAAGTTGAAAGGGGAGGAAACATTTTAGTAATGTACTTAACTGGTATGTCTTGGGTTTTTTATTATCCTCACCAGCCCTAAAATCAAAAAATTAAATAGTTGGAAGGTACCTGAGCAATCATCTAATATAATCTCTGTGTGTGTCTCTCTGTCTCTCTCTCCCTCTCTTCACATAAGAAAATTAAGACCCAGAATGGTTATATCTTGCCCAGGTCATGTAACCAGAAAGCTGACATGGAACTAGGACTGTCCATACTCAGGAAAGGCTGGTTTTACCCTGATTCATTATAGCTGATTGACCTGAGAGCTTCGCCCTCCTGTAACAAAGAAAGCCTTTATTTGGCTAGAAAGAGCATTTTAAAAAGGTGAAAATCTTCTAATTTTATCAAGAATTTACAAGAAAAAGCCTACAAATGTTTTATCCCATAAAGGAAACTTTTTTTTTAGTGCAACATATCACAATATGTGAACTAGTAGAGTAGCATCTTAATTTATGTAAGACACAGCAGTAAGGCTATTTATTTGCTGTTTTTAATAAAAATAGCAAAAAGTAATAAAAATAACGATTTTAACAAATATACAAGAGCAAAGAATTGATGTAACCTACACATGTATGTGGGCAATGAGGAGAGTCATCAGCTACAACAGAGCCCTCCATGCAGGCTCCACCCACACCCAGCCCAGTGGAAACCACCAATCTGTATCCCAGGACACTCACCATGTAGAGCTTGGCCATCCTCCTGTTACTTATGTCTGCTATGGTGTCGTCATCATTGTCTCCATCCGGAAGTTCTGGTTTTGTCCCTAAAACCTGGAAAAAGTGAACAGCATGAAAAATAAAGTTCTGTCACTAAGGAATGCAGAGTTTTTTTTTAAAAAAGTAAACTATTTTACATTTATAAAGACATCAATTATAAAACACTTTAAATTTAAATCACCAGGCTCACACATTTCTTATCAATTCATACAGCACCAGTTTTTTTCCCCATGGGTCAAATCAGCCAACGGCACTAAGTGAAAAAACACTTTGTTGGGTGGTGATGAGAATCTCCAAGAAAGCAAAATCCGAAATTTGAAAACACAAGTGCCTACTTTTTCAAAAAAGAAGGAATTAATTAAAATGAGTTTTTAAGTTCAGTTCTACAACAAATTTCTTTTGTGATCTCTCTTTCTAGAAATAATCTATAAGTTTTATTAATTCATTATTACAAAGACTTGTATTAAAATTGTCATTTGAGGACAAAATATTGTTATTGAAATATAGGATAAAGTACATAATAATGCTTTGATGCATGATGACCATAATCATGCTTTATTTCCTGCTAATCACTGGCACTTAGAACAGGGCTGGGAATGTAGTTCAACAAGTATTTGTCATATTAATAAATAAATATATTTATCCATTCTTTGCACATATGAAACAATCAAAAAGTTCAAATAGAGTGTTTGGTAAAAAATACAGTTGAGTTATGGAACCAGACGAGGTGTCTGTCAACAGATAAATAGATAAAGAAAATGTAGTATATATACATACAATGGAGTTTTACTCACTCATAAAGGAGCGATGCAAGGAAATTTAAAAGAGAAGAAAGGGAATCTCATGAAAATAGAAGGGAGACCAATAGAGGAAGGGGATTGAGAGGGAGGGCAGAGAGGAGGGTTTGGGGAACTACTGAGCAATGAAATCTACAAATTATGCTATGTCAAATGAACCACAATGATTCATATACATGAATCATATACATCACATATATATATAATGCACTAATTAAAATAACAGTAACAATAAAAGAAGGAGGATCAGTAGAGTAAAGCAAGAACATCTGGGGAGGGAGGAGGAGCAAGAAAAGGAGGGTCCTGGGGAATGAGAATGTTATGTGCATGTAGGACTATGGCATAACGAATCCCACTACTCTGCATAATTACAATGCACCAATAAAAAAGGAAAATACATTTGAATCTTCCTTGAATTTTTACTAAAATTACACAAACGTCTCTAAGCATTTTAATTAATTCATGAAGTTAACTGAAACAAATACCATAGAGTGTTAAGAATAGAATTAAAATATAAACTTGTTCTAAATAATGTGATTTTAATAATACAGCTATAAACTCAAGTTCAGAAGTGGAAAGAAGGTATTTATTTAGATCCAATAAATATTTAATAAAAATGAATTCTTTGCATAATGTGTTTCATGCTCAATATATTGCACTAAAATATACATCACTGAATAACAAATAACAGTAAGCGTATATAAATCTCATCCTTACATTAAGTATAGGTATAGTCTCAAGTTTGAAAATGCACCAACTTATCTTCTGGGAATATGTCATCTTTTTTTTACCCCGTAACAAACAAAACATTTTAATTCTCTTACATGCTAAATGATTATAATAGAGGTTTTCCTTTTTCCTAAAAGTAAGATCATAACAAAAAGTAAAACACTTGCCAAAAGCTTTTATTTTATTTTATTTTTTTACATTTGTAGTTTGGTAGAATAATTTACAAGAACCATCAAAAGCCTCCTTAGGTACCCTTTGTAATTCTACTGCAACTAATACAGGAGATTAGAATAAACAATTTGGGTTGAGGACATATCTAATACTGGGAAGTTTCCCAGGGGACCAGTTGAGGCTGGGATTTTGAGAACACCCTAACTTTTAATTTTGAGATAAGTCCCATATTTCCCCGGTAGTTTAATTAGCCTCACAAAGGACTATTGCATACTAGGAAATCAAACCAAAGGGATTCTGAAAAACAGGTTTGACTCCAGGGCAAAGGGTTATGGTTATATTATCAGGTTATCTCTAAGGATCATTTAAAAACTCAGTTCAACAACTGCATTTACTGAACTCCTCACTGGGGAATATAATAAATGAGTTCCCAATCATCTTGCTCAACGCTGAAGGAGTTTACACCCTTCCTAGAAAGAACAAAATAACTACACATGTTCACTTTATCAGCAGTGCCATACATTTTGACATTTGCAACAAACTGTCAATACAGCTTTTCTTTTTCTTTACAGGTAAGATCATGCTTAAATTCAAAACATTTTCATGTGAGGTTGCCATGTGATTGGCATTTCTCTCATACAGTCCTTTGTATGTAGAATAACATATATATTGGCAAGATAAAGGGGTAAGAAAACAAAGTAGCTTTAATTTGAGGGTGTTCCATAAAAACATCATTGATTGATGCAGTCATGGCCTGTTACTCAAGCTTGGAGCCCCCTTGTCTTTCGATTATTTCCTGTAAGTTTCCATTTAACTTAGTGTCATCATCATCTAACATGTTCCTAACTGAACTCATTTTCTCAAAACTGGCCATTGTCAGTTTATTTGTGTCAGCATCTCTATTCTCCACTTCACCTGGACTTATTTCAGTTTTGAATACTTCCTCTCTTCCACTTTGAATCTCCTGTCCACTTAGTCATGAAACTCTGCTTTTTTTAATTTTTTTTTATTTTATGGACACAATGTCTTTATTTGGTTTACTTATTTTTATGTGGTGCTGAGAATCAAACCCAGTGCCTCACATGTGCAAGGCAAGCGCTCTACTACTGAGCCACAGCCTCAGCCCGGAAATTCTGCTTTTTTATGATAATGCCTAGTCACTGGCTCCTGACTAATTCTTCATTCAGACCCCAGTAAAGGATTCATCCCTCTTGCCATGGGTGAGTTACTCCTGTCAATTTGCTGCTGCCTTTGGTCTCGCCTTTAAAAGTTGCCTGAGCACTGGCTGGAAGGCCTTTTACTTCATATTTCTCCTGTTTTAAGAATATGACTCTAGATCAAATCCTGCCATCTGTATGAACCTAGAGGACATTATGCTACATGAAATAAGCCAAACACAGAAGAAAAATACTGAGTGATCTCTCTAAAACGTGGAATCTACAGTTGATCTCATAGAAGCCAGGAAGGACAGTGTATGATGTTGGTCAAGGGTACCAATCTTCATTTGTGAGATGAGTAAGTTCACATACACAGGATGACTACAGTTAAGAATACTATACTGTATAATGAGATTTGCCAAGAGAATAGATCTTAAGTCGCCTCTCTCTGACACACATGCAGTAACTATGTGAGGCAACTGGTATATTAACTTGACTATGGTAAACATTTCATAATGTACATGTGAAAACATCACATACTAAATACGTACACTTTTTATTTTCAATCATATCTCCATAAACTTGAAAAAAATTTAAATTAAAAATTTATAACTTATATCTGCAACAGTAGTTCTTAGACTTCCATTTGCTCAAGCAACCTCTGGGTAACCTCTGTATTGATAAAATACAGACTACCAATTGTCAGTTATGAAGTGAGTAAGTTTAGGATGAGGACCAGGAATCTGTATTCCGGGTGATTCTGAACTGGGTGCTTATTATACATAACCAAAACTCCTCTGCCTAGACACCAAGGCTCCTCTGAAGGCTGGTGTTATCCACCCTAGGTTAACAGCCTTCTCTAATCCAGCTGATGTTCTCAGTGGCCCCTGTGGGAGCCTTGCCCCTTTTCCCCTGGGCTTTCCCTAATGCTGGATTCAATTTCTACCTAGGTTGACTGGGTATAGCAGAAGCAAAACTGAGCAATTAGTCTTTAGTTGGTTCAGGTAATTATAATTAAGACCATAATAGTTACTGTGGGTTGAATGAGTCACACACTGGATCAGGAGCCCTAGACATATATCATTTTATCTTTATAAGAGCTCCCATATGCTAGATACTGTTACCCCAATCTTACAGAAATGGGCGCTGATGCTTAAAGAAGTGAAATGACAATTTCACAGAGCTGAGAAGTATTGAGGCCAACATCCTCACATTAGTTTCTCTAATGCCATTTCACTAACCTGCAGAATAACTGCCCGCATACCTCCCTAATCAAGGAAAATTGGGAAAGCTTTTTAAATGGGCAAAAAGATTATTTCCTTAGCTCTGTGTCTAGAGGACCCTTCCAGTGACCTAATGCTATGGCATCTGAATCTTTCTCTTAAATTATTTTCTAGTTCAGTAGAAAGTGAATGTCATCAAAAAAATTTTTAATTTTTTTTAGTTATAGATGGATACCTTTATTTTATTTTATTTTAATGTGGTGCTAAGGATTGAACCCAGTGCCTCACACGTGCTAGGCAAGCGCTCTACCACTCAGCCACAAACAAAGCCCTCAAATTTTTGTTCACAGAAATGCACAGGGATTTTGTCTGGTAGAAATGAAATTTCTGCCCTGTATATCTACTAGCAAATTAATATCAACACTGTTGTCCACCCCTGTATCTGCTCCTTTAATTCTTCTTTGAACTAGTTATAATATCTTACTGGTTCCCTTATTAACAAATGAGTTACATACAATATATGACTGTAATTATTTTATATTTGTATGTGATTCATGATTGACTTCTTTGAAAACTACCCTTTTACCTACAGTATTGCTTTTGTCTAAACCACATATATTGGAACGTATTTATATATTTGTTGCCTTTCACTGGGTATTACATGTTTTCAGCTAAGACTTTTAGTGCCATTATGTGCCATGCCACAGGCATTTCTTGAGTTTTATTTAACAGGTGCTTACATATTCCACGGCATTGTTCTAGGCACTTTCCATTTATTAAGCCATTTCATCTTCATAGCAACCTCCTGAGTTGGCACTACACAGCTAGTAAATGACAAACAGGATTGGAACCTTGGTACCAAAATATGCATTCCTAACTAATATACCTTGCTTCCTCTGGCAGGTCCTTCCAAAGGTCTTCTTCACTTAAATCTTTTAGCATCTGAAGATAAGTAGAAGTTGCCACATAGCAGAGATTGTATAAGGACAATGTTCAGTTCTCCCATTCAGACTGACCAATACCAGCAATCGCACTATGCAACAGGCATTCTGTTCAGAATGGTTATGGTGTTCTGCAACCCCTAGTTCCTTCTTCTCCCTGGTCTTCTTATTCTAGACTCAGCTATGCTCATTAAAGGCTGAGACAAGGAAGGTATTTTATCATGTCAGAGTGTCAGAGTGCTGTGTGGGAAAATAGCCCTTACAAGAACAAATAACAACAATCAATACACATGAAAGAGCTACCAAACAATGCAGAATAAAACAACACTTCTTTACATTGTCAACGATTAAGAGAAAACTGGTAACATTCAGTGTTAGTAAAGATTCGGTATTCTACCAGACACTCTATAGCCTGAGAGAAGAAAAATACTAGGAAGTGATTTAGTAGTAGCTAACAGAAAACTTAAAAGCATGCCAATTATTCAACTCCATAAATCTATTCTAGCAGTTTGTTCTAAGGAAATAAATGAGATACATTCAAAGAAGTAACTCGACTGTCACAACAGTTTATATTTGCCAAAGTGAAAAACATCTAAATGCCCAACATGCAAGGGATGATTAATTACATTATATCCATACGATGGAAGACTTTACAGACACTAAAATATTATAAAATTATTTTACAATAAGGGAATGTTCACATTTTAAGCAAAAATTTAGACTACAAAGTATTATCTGCAATATGAACTCTTTCTCACAAAAACACAGTATGTATATGAAAATACTAAAGAGTAGAAAGAATTGGCTGGGTTTTTTTCTCAAAGGCAGGACTAGGGATGATTTTTTTCTATGTTGTGGTTATCTATGTTCCATAGAATTTCAATAATAAACATATATTTATTTCCTTAATAAACAGAACTATAAAAACTTTTATTAAACAAAAAATACTAAGCTCTTGCTTCATTTTGCTTTTTTCCTCCCACTAGAATAAACTGATAGGCATCTCCTTACTCCCAAACACAGTAACTATTACTTGAGTTTAACTTACAATCTACCATAGAGTTCCCAGGCCACTCAACTCATCAAAGGATAGTAACTATTATTAATGGATTCCTAACTATTCTAGGCACTTTGATCAAAGAAATATCTGTTAGGGGCTGGGGTTATGGCTCAGCGGTTGAGCGCTTGCCTCGCATACGTGAGGCACTGGGTTCGATCCTCAGCACCACATAAAAATAAATAAATAAATAAATAAAGATATTGTGCTCATCTACAACTAAAACAAAATATTAAAAAATAAATAAATAAATATCTGTTAATATGAAAACTGAGTGCCCTAGGGGCCTTAAGTCTCCAGACAGAAACTGAGTAGTTGCTAAGATTACCATTGCTATTTTGTTATACACATATGTGAATAGAAAAAAATAGGAATATCTTTCTCATTTCTTCTCTGTTTTGTCAGTAAAATAATGGAAATGCTTATCAACACTAAGGAAGTTAGAAAGTTGTGGAAATACATTTTTTTTTCTCTGCCTAAATCAATCAGCCTCCCTTTCTGCTACTCACTCTGCCTCCAACAAGAATGCAATTCAAAGTAAATCAGAAGAAATGTACATTAAATAATTAGAGCAAATGAAGAATTCTAGCTTCACATGCACAGTTTTGTGGCTCAGAATCTCTTGGTTCTCTTGGCCTACCTGTATCAAGACTATTCATGGTGTTCTTATTTATTTATTTTTTTCTCCTACAGGACCCAGGGTGGTTTTTTTCTTTCAAAACTCAATGCCTGCTGGGCTCAGTGGTGCACACCTATAATCCCAGCTGCTTAGGAGGCTGAGACAGGAGAATCCTGAGTCCAAAGCCAGCCTCAGCAAAAGCAAAGCGCTAACCAACTCAGTGAGACCCTGTCTCTACGTAAAACACAAAATAGGGCTGGGGATGGGGCTTAGTGGTCAAGTAACCCAAGTTCAATCCCCGGCACCAAAAAAAAAAAAAATCTCAAGGCCTATGTGAAAAAAAAATTGTTTTTAAAGAAAGACCAGGAAGTTAAGAAACAAATTGCTGTACCCTTTTAATCCTTAGTTTTCACAGCTTGTGCATCTGTTTTTATTTATTTATCTTTATCCTTTTAGCCACTCATCCTATTTTGGACATGAAATTCAAAAATTTAAACTGTTGGTGGTTCTCAACATGAGCTTTCCCTAATTTATAAAGGCAAGTCAAGACGTCTGTCCACATTATAGCAAGTATTTAAAGTGCATCATTAAAAGAGAGATAATATGTGACCTAGAGAAGGACAATATATAATTCAAAACTCCAGATCACTGTGCATAAAAATGTTGCAAGTTGGTCCTGAGTCCCATTAGCATAGAGGGTCTTAGGTGCTTCTTGAGACCTCTGAGAGAGACAGAGGACCAGTAAGTACCATGATGATCCTAGCTTGATAGATTAGGAAAACAGGGCTGAGAGAACTTAGGAGTTTGCCCTTAGGTCATCTCATAAATACTACAGCAAGGATGTAAATCCTGAGTCTTCTACAACTCCAGCTTAAGGGCTCGTTATATACAAAATGTGGTATCCTGTTCTTATCTTAATCATTTTAGTGTGGATGGCTTTCCTTCTATTTTCACCATAAGCAGAGTAAACACTAAGGTTCCAAGAGCAAACATTTTAACTACTCAGTAATTTCTGTCTTATTTTTCTTCCTCAACTGAAAAATAATCAATAGATTGCAAGCATATGGAGCATAGAAATAAACAGCAAATGTGAAGTGTGCCCTTTTTGGTATGGTATATTTACTTGCTACAAGGTGTTTTGTGCCTTAGGGAAGACAAATATTTGATAATAGGGAAGATCCACATTGATACAAAACCCAGGCACTTCTGAGGAAGGGCTGCGTCCTCCTGTAGCCAGCTCCGCCCCATTGGACATGAGATCCCAGCCTTTGCTCTCTGCTCTCTCAAGGGATGTGCTTCCCTGTCTCCAAAGCACTTTATCCCTTTAGTGATACAGCAAATGAAGAGAAATTTGGTAATCAAGTAGTGAGTAAAGTTATTTCTGAGGAAGGAGAGCATGTAATTTGATATACAAGGACCCAATGTCTGCAAGAGAGTGAGTTGCCCAATCATTACGTGCACTGCTCTCAACAGAACTTTCTGCAGCAATGAAAAAGTCTGCATTTGTACCTTCCAACACAGTTGTCACTAGCCAGTCATTGCTACTGAGCCCCTGAAATGTGGTTAGTACAACTGAGTGGCTGAATTTAAGAAAATTGACTTACAAGTCACTCTAACATAGAAAGCTAACTCACAAGTTATTAAAATATCTCAGCCAGAACGCCAACTCATGAAACCAGAGCAGTTGTGGCTGGCTGTGTATCAGAACCATCTGGAAAGTAGGAAAATAGAATGCCAATGTCTGGTAAGATTCTAGTTTTTTTATTGTATTGAAGGCCAAGCACTGTACATTTGAAGAGCCCGCTCAGCCTCATTTGGAGATATGATTCAAGTGTTTGTGGCATCAACTTTGCCAACCTAGTTCAACCATCATGACCAGCAGAGTGGGTCAGCCAAGTATTTCTGATGTTCACATTAGCTTCCATGGCACTTCTCCCCTGGATAAGTTATCAGGGTCTGGTGGTCTGGAAATTGATCCAGAGTAAATCTTGGGAAAAGATTTTAGACTATCTGCCTTTTCTGGTAAGACCAAGCCCATTTTGGACATTTCTATCTGATCAGAGCACACCATCAACATTTGCCTTTGAGTTTCCTCATTTCTGTGGATCACTCCCTTGCATTTTGACACACCCTTCATCTAGTGTGGGCTAGAGAGTACACAACTGCAAGGCTCTCCAATCCTGTTTCCATATGGAAAATGGTGTAATAACTAATACCACTCAATTGCTATGAGTGAAATAATGTATGTGAAGGGATTCCTACTCTCTTGAGAACTGATGTATCATGAGAACTCAACAAAAGCTAAGTTCTCCTTATTTCTTCACCCTTACATATGTAGAGTCATATCTTCCCCTGGTCAAAGCATTGTTTTCCTCTTTGACATGACCTTGCATATCCCTGATAGAATCCTTTGCATTATGATTCCACCATTGAACTTCTTACACACATCTCTTTATGGACTTACACTTCCCTATTATTTGCTCATATCTTGATCTAATGATTTCATTAAGCAGTCTGTCTGTTGTGACAGTGTACCCTTGTCAAATCTTATATTTTAGATTTAAAACTACAAATTGAAGAGAAGCATTCTGAGCTGCTTCCAAATGTTCTGTAAGTTATTTCACTCTTAGGCAAAGAAAGAGAAGTGGCAGTACACGTTTACTTTGTTTTTAACCCCAAATCTAGGAAATAGCCTGTAAGGATTCTCAGATTCAGCAATGTTTAGCAGTATCTGGTGCACAAAAAATCACCCTTCGCCTCTCCAGGCTGCTACCTCACCATAACATCCCTGGGCTTCTTACCTCCATGATTTCTTGCTTTTTTTCACCAACTTTGAAGATTAATAGAGGAAAAACTTTAAGTTTGAGGAAGGGAGTAATGGAGAATAAAAAACAGCTTTTTTTCTTCCAATTTCATCCTTTGTGATGGAAGATAAAGAGCTGTGTAGGGTGTCCCTATG
The DNA here is from genome assembly GCA_004024805.1 of Geosciurus inauris. Classification (NCBI taxonomy): domain Eukaryota; kingdom Metazoa; phylum Chordata; class Mammalia; order Rodentia; family Sciuridae; genus Geosciurus; species Geosciurus inauris. Next base: position 48,612 of record PVHX01007251.1, on the reverse strand, counting down.
ATAAGATCATGAACTAACCCTCCAAGAGCATTTCCACATGCCCCCTCATCATCATTGACAGAAGAAACACATTTACACAAACTTAATTTCTTCGTCTTTCCCTTTAGAAGTAAATAAAGTAAATAAACCTGATTTACATGTAACAATTATATTAGGCTTCCAACATAATCCATAAATTTTTTAAGCAACAAAATTTAATTAAGCAAACGAAAAATGGCTTTCATGTACTCTGTGATGTTTGAAAAGTTTTTGCATGCCTTCTACCTTGAATCTAATGCCTCCACAGAGTGAATGAAAAGCTGACTACAGACAGTAAGAGGGGAAAAAAAAGAGTCAAACCAGTCCGCTATGTCCAAATATTGTGCTACTGAAACACAGTAATTATGAGATTATGTAATTATGATAATGATATTCATCATTATGATATGATGAAACAGTAATTATAATAATTATGATATGGAATATATAAAATGAAGTATAGTTATTAAAAATATGTTAGAAAATTTTGAGGTTATATAATACCTTCACAGTGGACAGGACTTCCAACATTTCTTACATTTAAGAATGTAGGCTCTTCAAAGTATCAGGATATGAAATTGACCCTTGCAAATCAACTGCATTTCTATACATCAGTCATGAATATACTGAAAGAGAAATTAGGGAAACTATCCCATTCACAATATCCTTGAAAAAAATAAAATATCAATCTAACAAAATAGGTGAAACACCTCTATAATAAAACTACAGAATACTAAAGAAAGAAAATGAAGAAGACCTTAAAAGATAGAATGGTCTCCCATGCTCTTGGATAGGCAGAATTAATATCAACAAAATGGCCATACTACCAAAAGCACTATGCAGATTTAATACAATTCCTATTAAGGTTCCAATGATGTTCTTCACAGAAATTGAAAAATCAATCATGAAATTCACTTGCAAAAATAAGAGGCCCAGAATAGACAAAGCAATTCTTAGCAAGAAAAATGAAGCAGGAGGCATCCCAATACCAGACCTTGAATTATACTACAGAGCTATAGTAACAAAAACATGGTATTGGCACAAAAACAGACATGAAGACCAAGAGTACAGAATAGAGGACACAAAAACAAACCCACAAAAATACAGTTATCTCATACTAGACAAAGGCGCCATAAACATACATTGGAGAGGGCTGGGGTTGTGGCTCAGAGGTAGAGCACTTGCCTCATATGTGTGAGGCACTGGGTTTGATCCTCAACACCACATAAAATAAATAAAGGTATTGTGTTCATCTATAACTAAATAAAATATTTTAAAAAAACATACATTGGAGAAAAGACAACCTCTTCAACAAATGGTGCTGGGAAAACTGGAAATCCATATGCAGCAAAATGAAATTAAACCTGTATCTCTCACCCTGCACAAAACTCAACTCAAAGTAGATCAAGGACCTAGGCATTAGACAAGAGACCGTGTATTTACTAGAAGAAAATGTAGGCCCAAATCTCCATCATTTCAGCTTGGGAACCAAATTCCTCAAAAAGACTCCTAAAGCACAAGAAGTAAAATCAAGAATCAATAAATGGGATGGTATCTAACTAAAAAACCTTTACACAGCAAAGGAAATAATCAAGAACGTAAACAGCCTACAGAATGGGAGAAAATCTTTGCCGCCTACACCTCAGATACAGCATTAATCTTCAGGATATATAAAGAATTCAAAAAAACTTAACACCGAAAAAACAACCCTATCAGTAAATGAACTAAGGAACTGAACTGGCACTTAACAGAAGAAGAAATACAACTGATCAACAAATATATGAAAAAATGTTCAACATCTCTAGTAATTAGAGAAATACAAATAAAAACTACACTGAGATTTCATCTCACTCCATCAGAATGGCAACAATCAAGAATACAAGTAACAATAAATGTTAGCAAGGATGTGGGAAGGGTATACATTGCTGGTGGGACTGTACAGTGATGCAACCACTCTGGAAAGCAGAATAGAGATTCCTCAAAAAACCAGGAATAGAACCACCATTTGACCCCGTTATCCCACTCCTCAGTATATTCCCAAAGGATTTAAAATCAGCATACTATAGTGACATGGCCACATTAATGTTTATAGCAACTCAATTTACAATTGCCAAGCTATGGAACCAACAGTGCATCTGATGCTTGCTTCAATCCACATACACGATCCAACTTCATTTAAGTTTTTTTTTATAGTGGCTTGCTTTTTAGTTTATTCATTTCACTATAGCATTAATATTTAATTTCTCAGTTATGCATGGCATAGGACTTCATATGCTAATATATTAGTATGGGTTTTACTTCTTTGTATATAGATACTAATATATTTTCTTTTTGGTTGTATTTTTTCATAATTAGTTTAAAAAATAGGGGATTGTCCAAAACTCAGAATTTCTACTAGCTTCCATTAAGCAGAATATTATATTTACATGAACAAGCCATGCTTTCCTCATAAAATCATTTTTAAATCTTTTTTATAAATGCATGGTTTTTTTCAAAACAATGTGACTTTAAAGTTTTAATGCCTTAAATATCTTTGTGACCAAAAAGCAATTCCAATGGCAATGGCCCTAATTTGCACAAGTACTGTCAATATAACCCAGTGCAACACACTATGGTCCCTGGCTCTGGAAAAGCAGTATATTTAGAAGCACAATTTAGATAGTCTCCATTTCAGAGAGTTCTCTCCAGAATACAAGCACATTTCTTCATGATATTAAATGAATACTCGTTATAAAATAAACACTAAGGATAAGCAAATTACTAGATCTTGAAAACTCAACCTTTCAATAACTGCACTTGGCTAATTTTTAGCAAGGTGTTAAAGGAAAACAATATAAATAAATATTGTTTACTATTATATACTTGAAACTATTAATTTACAAAATGAATGTAAGGAATTATAAATCATTGAATAAGTACTTTGTCCTTTTGATATCTGAATTTGGCTAATTCTTAGCACATGGGATAAAAAATTGATCTAAAATTATGGAAAAAATTTTATTATTAGTTTGATTATGTATTATCATTGTTACTATAGCAACAGAGAGCAGAAGCTTGCCATCCTAGTATAATATTTATGCTAGCTTATCTAGTTTAATATTTATATTAGTTTATCAATTCAAATATATATTTTGTGGGGCCAACTTCCATCTCTCTCCCCTGCACTGTTCATTCAGTCTTGGAATTGCATTACCCATTGCAATTTTCTCACTTCCACTGCAAACTAAAGGGGGAAATTACTCATTCAGAACTGATGACCAAGTGATATTAATTTGAACTGGTTATATCAAAGAGGTACCTTATCAGTAAGGTCACAAGTCTTCAAGTTGAACTTTGGTGTGACAAAGAGGAAGGTCATTTGAAATATTATCACTTTATTGCAGCATATGGTTAACTAGCTGTTACTACACACATTTTTCCTCCTTGTTCAGAATAAACTTCTCGCATCAGACAAATTAGTGGGAAATAAAACAGGCATCTGAATTAAATGCTAGAAATTCAAATAACAGTTTAAAAATGAATAGTGCCTTGCATGGTACTTGGCAATAAATGGTAGATATAAACAGCTATAGCAACCACAGTGTTCTAGAAACGGTTACAAGTTTGCAGCAGGTACTAATTGTCACTATAATTTTTTGGCTATCCAGTGTGTACTAAGTTTCACTGCTATAAAAGAAGATGGAAGAAATGACTGAATTACAATGCACCAAAAAAGAAGAAAGGGAAAGATTCCTGTGTGCAGGCATCTCTGACATTTCATTTATTCCATGTAGGTAATGCAGATCAGGACTAATCTAGAGAGGGTAGCAAATATTTTGGATCCCTTTTACTTAAAAATCTTTGACTAGTAAACCTGTAAAAGGACTTCCTCATCCATCTGGCTTTCACATGTGACTTCAATCAGATGACAATTTCTGATCAGTATTTCCTGTGTACCAGGCACCATGCAACATAAATAGGAGATTACAAAACATTTAAGGCATTGTTCAATTTCTCAAGAACTTTCCCAGGAAAGTAGAGGGAGAATAAACAAGGAATCTGAAGCTACTTGGAAAGCACACAAAGACATGTGTACTTTTCTGACAAACTTTTTTGTTGTCTCAAAGTGTTTACTGTGTCTATTGACCAAATTAATACCTCAGGCAACTCAAATTTCCATCCTTACAAAGTGCAGAGTTTTGACTAAGGATGAAATAAATGAGACAGAAAGCAATTTAATGAGTGATTCTTTGTATGGGTATTATAAATCCACAAAACAACTTTAGGTTTAACATTTAAGCAGCTCAAAACATTCATATTTATTTCCTGATGCCAAGAAGCTATGTAATTCTTATTCTCATTTATGTTATCTTTCTATAAAGCCTTAGGATCTTTAAAAATATCCTACACATTGCTCCAAAAATTTTGTGAGGGGTATTTTCCACAACATCTCCTCAACTTTATGATCCATATTTCTTTGGCTCATTTGCTACTATTCCACAAAGATAAATGGAGAATGACTTAACTAATCAAAGATCATACCTCAGAAAACAATGTTCTTTTCCCTCTGCACTATCATTTTAAAATCAACATGCTTGATTTAAATGTAAAACTATATTTTAGTTAAAAGATTAAAATACGAATTAATGCAGGTCTAGTAAACCCAGGATTATGCTATGAAACAAACACTTCCACAAAGAAATGAAGGATCATTGACCAAATTCTAGGTTTCTTAATTCTAATCTGTTTTCTTAATATTTTATTTTACATGTTGAAATGTGTCAATATTCCAAGGCTTAGATTATCGCAATTAAAATTCACTTGTATTTCTGTATATTTAAACTTCATAAGACCTTTAAAAGCATTAGAAATGTGTATAGCCTTTTGATGTAAAGTTTTGGGGAAGAATAAGATAAATACAAAGGGTGATTTCGAAACCAAAGTTAAACCTCTGTGAAGTTCCTTGGAGTTCATGCAGCATATTCAGTTTAATTTCAAGCAGGGAGCAGCAGAGGCCACGCCCATTCCCAGAGAGGCAGCACTGGGACTGTGGGCAACAGCTGGACAAAGCAGTCACCGCCCTTGGACAGTAGCATTGTGTGCTACAGAGTGAAAGATGAACTGACTATCGTGGTGGCTGGGGAGATGACCCGACCTGCAAAGGATAATTCTACAGATGGAGGTATCAACTACAACTCCTAAGAATATGCACTCTTATTCGTGGAATAAACTTTTTAGACATCAACTTTGTATTTCTATGGAGCTCAGTGATTTCACCTGGAGTATGTGCTAGCTACCTAATATGTGGAAAAGTATTTCTGTAAATATAAATGAGTTCAAAATTTGCTTGCTACTTTTCAAGAAGTTATATAGAACTATCTGCTTGAAGAAAAAAGACTAACAGAATATATGAGTTATCCTTCTCTAAATACAAATGGATCCTATACAAATGTACTTGGTCTTAAAGCACATTTTAATCTACAGTATGGTTTTGTTCAAAACTTTATCAATACTATTATCTAAAACATGGGAGATTTTCTAGAGCAGAACAACCCACTGGAAAACTGAAAATCAGACTGAGTATAAGGTACCCTGTACTTCACGGTTGTCTTAAATGTCTAATTATTTGTCCAAATTAGCTCTGAGGGCTGCATAAACATAAAAGCAGCATCTGCCTGCAAGAAACCTGGAGAGGTGCCAATAACATGTAAATTTTATTTGGCACAATACTTTGGGGAACTATGACTAAAATTTTACTCTTTACCTAAATAGACTGCATAATACATCTTCGGGAATAATTAAAGAACTATCTGAACTAGCCAATCCAGACGCCCAGACCGGCATATTGTATATTACCCATCAATCTGCCAAGAAAATGACTGAATACATTTTTATTTTTTACATTGTCAGTTATGACTTACAGAAACAAGAGGCACACAATTACACAATTTCTATACTGAGAGATGCTTTAGAAGTTAATCTAGTTTGTATGCTAATATCAAGCAGCCTAAATATGAATTTTATCATGAGAGGGCTTCCAACAAATGGTAGCATTCAGACGGTGCTCAGTGGAGCTCTAGGACTTCACTATTTGTTCCCACTCCTTCTGTTTTCTAATGCATGCTTATCTCCTTAAACAGCCAGCAGAATAAGCAGAAACTTCAAACTTTGTTGGGATCTAACTCAGCACTCAATAAACACTAATTCAGACACAATATATCATTCTAACTTTCCTTTTTCATCCAAAATCTGAAACACAGATTTCACATGTAACTTTCCAGGGAAGCTTACTGCTGTTTTTATAAAATCAAGAAACCCAATGATTCAACAACTTAGCATCTGCTCATCTGCATGACCTTTCCTGCTGGTGTCATTACCAGCACTTAAAATGATCATCAACTTCACATCTTTTAAAATCTTTCTGGATTAGAAAAATTAGCTGTTTGAGTTGTTCAAACAACCTGTCCCATGTTCATTCCCTTATTCATATTCACCAATGTTATCTTTAAAAAAAAATCCGCAATCAGATAAGTTATCTTTTCCTTAGAGGATCTTCTTGTTTCCCTCCAATGTTTTTTTTTTAAAATGTTTATTTTTTAGTTGTAGGTGATAGAATATCTTTATTTTATTTTTATGTGGTGCTGAGGATCGAACCCAGTGCCTTATGCGCGCTAGGCGAGCACGCTACCACTGCGCCATAATCCCAGCCCTCCCTCCAATGTTTAAAGGAGTACAGCCAACGACAGAGCCCTAGGGCTGATGAGATATTTACTATCTCTTCACATTCATTAATTATTTTAAATATGAAAAGAAGAAAAAAACATTAAAAAGTTTATTAATTTGTGTCAAGCATTCATGATACATTTATAGTGAAAAAATAAGTACAAACCAAAACGTGGCTTTAGTTAAAAGCCTGAGTTATTTCCACATAGAGGATTTTTTTTAGTAGGTGCATGAACTTTTTATTTTATTTTATTTTTATTTATTAATTCGTATGTGGTGCATGAGGATTGAACCCAGTGCCTCACCTGCGGTAGGTGAGCGCTCTACCGCTGAGCCACAACTCCAGCCCTAGGTGCATGAACTTTTAAAAGTGCTAAAGATGTAGCTAAGAAAGACCACATGCCCTGCTTCCTGATCTTGGTAACACCCATGGTTTCCAGGTCCCATCTTGAGAGTATTGCCTTTACTCCCTCAAGTGTTTCAGTTTGAAGGATAAATCTATAGATATTTGTATGGAAATAATAATGTGATCAATAGATATCTGAAATGCCTTGAACCAAAGATCAATTCTTTAAAAAATTTTCAGAAAAATTATTTTCCAATACTTTCAATATTGAGTACTTCAATGTGCTAGAAAAGTAGGTTCTAAACATTCAACATCAAATATGCACTAATGACAATTAGGTCATAATTGATTGAAAAGTCCTCGATTTCTACACATTATTTTCATGTGTAGACTTTCAATGTTGTCAAAATTAATTTTATAAGATCCTTATTACAAACCAATCACTTTAAAGGTAAAATGTAACATATAATTTGAAAGATGTTTATATTTAGACTCTTCTAGCAAAATCATCAGTTGCATCAGTCTCAGTAAAAGAAATGACATTTCATTAACTCACACAAGGAGAATTTGTGTGTGTGCACACTATGGACCACTTTGGACCACTTCTAAGGCCTGTTGGACTCACTCTGAAGACAATGTTTTTAAGTTCATAAAATAAAATACAAAATATTATAACAGATATCAATTACATTGGAATGCAACTATCAAAATACATTTTTTAAGAAACATGTAAAGTGCTATATGAGCTTCTTTATTAACTCATTAAATAATAATACTGCAAAGATCTAATAACTATGACAATTACCAAGTAATGACAAAAAATTTTTTTTAAATAGTACAGGGATGGGGGGCCAGGATTGTAGCTCAGTGGTAGAGCGCTTGCCTCGCATGCGTGAGATCCTGGGTTCGATCCTCAGCACCACGTACAAAGCAATAAAATAAAGACATTGTGTCCATCTACAACTAAAAAAAATATTAAAAAAAAAATAGTACAGGGATGGAACTCAGGGGCTTGTACTTGCTAGGCAAGCTTTGTGCCACTAGGATCCCAGCCCTTTTTTCTTTATTTAATTTTGGAATAGGTTCTGCCTCAGGTTCCCAGGCAGCTGCCACAGAACCTGAATAAACCTAAATGATATTTGCAGGTTATCCACAGTAACTGCACTGTGATCTTACAAGACACAAGTACTGCTCACGCTACTTTAATCTGTTGATCATATCCACAACTGAAGGAAATGACACATTGTAGTTAAGAGGTTAGTGAAAAATAAAGTTCTAATTTCACAATCAAGTTCACAATCAAGTCCAGAACTTTTCTGAATTCTATTCTTTTGGTTACAGCACTGAGAAAGCCTGGAAGTCCAACAAGTTTATCGTAAATGCACAATTAATCATCGAATAACCACTTACCCTTGTAATGAGCCTACAAAACAACATTTATAACAAAAAGCCCACTGAGTGCTTGTTTCTCCTATCTGAGGAAGGCCCTCACTAAACATTCATTTCAGTTCATGACACTCCTGTGAGTGACAGCTGTCAAATACAATGCAGCAAAGATATTGAGCACATCATGTGGACACACGGCAGGTGCTTTCTAGGATTTTTCAAAAACCCCAAACAAAAAGTCTCTGAAACACAGGGCATTTTAAGTATTAGGCCTATCTCTAATATTTTACTCCTATCTCTAATATTTTCAAATTAAAACTGTATTTTTCCTCTTTTTTTCCTTCTTGTTTGCCTTTTCCTGTTTCAATTTAGCAGTACAGTACAGTATAATGTATTCATTGTTTAAATTGTTTAAATTTTCTTTTTTCACAGCTTTGAATAAAATCCAATAAGCAAGGGCACCAAATGCAGACACTCCCACCAAGCCCCTCAGCCACAGAGGCTCTGCTTCCCAGAACATACTGCAAGTGTCAACTGATTGCTAACCGAACACAGCTACTGTCCAACAGATAAGGTAGAGTATCAGATCATTACAATCTCAAAGGGCCACAGAAGCAGCTTTGTCTCAATGTTGACTTTATAATGAGGAACCAGAGACCATAAGGAGTCAAGGGATTTGCTCTCAGCCCACGGTGAAACAGGGAAAACCAGGGATGATGTCTGAGAGCCAACAGAACACTCTGTCCACCACCCCACGAGTGTCCTCAAAGCACTGCAGCCTCCCTTCATCCATGGCTTCACTTTTCAATTTCCTAAAGTCAAATATAGTCCAAAATATTAAACAGAAAATCCCATATTTTGAGGGAAACCACAGTTACATAGCTTTCATGACAATACATTATTATAACTGTTCTCTTGCATTAGTTCTTGTTAATCTTTTAGTATAAGTAATGTATGAACTGAACTTTATCACAGGTATGAACATATCAGAAAGAATATAGTATATAGAGCGTTGGTACTATGTGTGGTTTCAGACACCAACTGGAGATCTTGGAACACATCCTCATGGATACAGGAGGACTGCTGTATGGCCATTGAAACAAAGGGTTACAGTTCAGTAGAAATACATCTAATAGGGCTGGGATTGTAGCTCAGCGGTAGAGCGCTTGCCTCGCATGCGTGAGGCCCTGGGTTTGATCCTCAGCACCACATACAAAGCAATAAAAAATAAAGACATTGTGTCCATCTATTAAAAAAAAAAAAAAAAAAGAAATACATCTAATAGATTTTTGCTTCCAAATATGCAAGTTAGAAGATTTAAATGACTAGTCATATCTCTAAAACAGAGGCCCTGAAAGAATACTAAAGGATCATGAATTCATTTTGAATAGTTTTCAATGTCTAATTTATTAACACTGTTATTCTGTCTAATGAAAATCTGGTAAAACCATCTTTAATTTAATTTTGTTTTGATGACCTTTTTTCTGATTATATAAGGAATAAAATATGCCCATTATAAATACATTGTGCAAAGCCAGGCGCAGTGGCACAAGCCTGTAATCCCAGCCCTTAGGGAGGCTGAGACAGTAGAATCGTGAGTTCAAAGCCAGCCTCAGCAACGGCGAGGCGCTAAGCAACTCAGTGAGACCCTGTCTCTACATAAAACACAAAATAGGCTGGGGATGTGATTCAGTGGTCAAGTGCCCCTGAGTTCAATCTCCAGTACCCGCCCCCAAAAAAGAAAACTACATTGTGCAAATATAAGGACAAATGAAGAAGAAAATAACAAACAGCCACATCCAAAGAGTCAAAGATAATACTGGTAAAATTTCAACCTACTTCTTCCCAGACATTTATGTATGTCTAAATAGACAGCTTTATATAAACTTACATATTAAGGTAACATGGTAGATAAAATTGTATACCTTGCCTTTTCTCTCAGCATTATACCTTGAGCATTTTCCCTACTGAATTAAAATGATTTCTGAAAACATCAGAAAAGTCTGTGTTTGGGGGTTATTAAAGAAGTAAAGCTGAAAGACATTACAATAGATAAAATTATCTCATATAATTTTTGATGACTGGATTTTTAGACTATCATTGATCAGGTAACTAATGTATTAAATTGCTCTGCGTCAAACACTAAAATATATTTACAAGATAGTCTTTGGAAAAATTTAAATGGAAACAGCTAAACTCAAAACAGAGTAGTATATAATTTCCCAGGAAATTAAACAAATGACAACTCAAAAAGATACCACCTACCACTTAATGCAGAAGATCCAAAAAGGTGCTATGATAAAGCCTGACAGGGTTCTGTAAGGTCATGATGGAATACAGTACTTATGTAACCAAGTAGCATTTGGTGCAAACATTTAGTGCCTTGTACACTGCAGGAGCCCAGTAAATACTTGCTGAGTGAATAAACAGGAATAAATTTGCCAGCATGTATCAAGACATCTGAATATGATTACACTTGATGATAATCTTACTTAAAAGAATAGATACAATATGTACAGTAAGGTAGTCACTGAAGTTTTCTTAAAAGGGAAAGGCTTGTCACAACTATTTAAGATTAAAAGAATGATTACCAGGATAAGTGAAATAAGCCAATCCCAAAAAGCCAAAGGCTGAATGTTTTCTCTGATAAGCGAATGCTGATCCATAGTGGGATGAGGGGGTAGGGAAGAATGAAGGAACTTTGGATTTTGCAGAGGGGAGTGAGGAGAGGGAAGAGACTGTGAGGAAGGAAAGGACAGTAAAATGAGATGGACATTATTACCCTATATACATGTATGATTACACTACTGGTGTGACTCTGCACCATGTATGGCCAGAGGACTGAGAAGTTGTGCTCCATTTGTGTACAATGTATCAAAATGCATTCGGCTGTCATATGCAACTAATTTGAACAAATTTTTAAAATCTTAAAAAATAAAATGAAATAATGATTCAGTGACTAATATACATCTATAGAATGTAGTCAAAATTAAAGTGTCTATAAGACAAGCTTCTTGGTTTGACTGAAATATTTAAAATGCTGGTATATTTAATACCTTTATGAAAGATTCATTTCCTTTTGTTTTAAAGGTTGACTTTTTATCATAACTTTATTTTTATTTATTAATTTGTATGTGGTGCTGAGGATCGAACCCAGTGCCTCACCCACGCTAGGTGAGCCACTCTACCACTGAGCCACAACCCCAGCCCCAGATTTTATTTCCTTTTAATTAAACAGTTAACTTTAAAATTGGATATAACTATTACATTTTTTAAAAAAAATTCCAAGAAGCTATCTGATAACTGAATGCTAATCCATAATGTGGGAGGGGGCATGGGAAAAATGGAGAAGCTGGTCAAAGAGGAGGGAAGGGAGGGGGTGGGACATGAGGGCAGGAAAGATGGTGGAATGCGATGGACAACAATGCCCTAGGTTCACGTATGACTGCACATGTGGTGTAACTCTATATTGTGTACCACCAGAGGTGAAAAGTTATGTCCCCTTTGTGTACAATGAATCAAAATGCATTCTGCTGTCATGTAAACCTAATCAGAATAAATAAATTTTTAAAAAAATTCCAAGAAGCACTCAGTTATTATCTTCCTTTTAAAACATATTCTAATTGTCAATAAAAGTGTCACCCATGTGTTTGTCCTCACATACCACAGAAGATGGGGCCGGGGTTTCCTGTGATGATTATATAGATGATGAAAGAAAACAACATAACTTTCTGTTTTCTTAGTACTACCACACAGATAACCCCGATGTTTCCTCTTAGACTAGACACACACACACACACACACACACACACACTCACACACACACGCCCCACACACAGAGGCTTACAATGGTAACCCTATAACAAATAACACTAATCACAGTACCTTTATAAGCTCTAACGGCTCACTTCCTTCTTCCACAACAATGAGTTGAGACCTTCCTTTTCTTTCATTGTCCCGAATGCCAATAGCGACCTGGCTTGCTTTCAGACGCTCATATTTGTTGCATGAGGAACCACACCACTGGTAAATTTTCTAAAAGAAAAAGAGATATTTTGGCCTCAAGAATATGTGGAGGACACTCAGCCCTGGTGTGCTACTCATTGTGATTAATTAGGAAAAACCAAAAGGTGTATGAAAGGAAAATTAAAATGAGCTACTGGTGAGGTAAATACGATTATACGTATACTTAAATTATATCACATTCTGCATCCTGTTGGTTGTTTGTATTCTAAAGAAGGCATTTTTAACGGAAAATATAAAAACATGCCTCAGCATTCTTTGTATATAAAATCCAATAATTATAATTTATAAAAGTGAACTTATATGGATTGTTCAAATTCATAAAATATAATAAGGCTACCTTTTCAGAACAGTAGTCAAGAATCTGTTAAGACAATATACTCTTGATGGTCATAAAAATTGATGTAAGCAAGTAACTTATTTATTTATCCATTTATTCACTCCAACTGACAAATCCAAGTTGCAAATTCTTGTCATGTACAACATAATGTTTTTAAATATGTCTACATTCTAGAATGGTTAAATCCACATAACTAAAATATGAAAAGCATTTTAACAGTGGTTATCAGGAGCCATAAAAAGAGTTAAAACCTTTGACCCCATAATATCACCATCTAGAATTTATTTTAATAAATAATTCACGGAGAGAAGAAAAAACCCACATGTACAAGAATTTCCATTGCTATATGGTTATATCAATGAGGCATTAGAGAGACATTAAATGTTCAATAATAGGACATCAGTTATGTAAATTATTATACATGGAAAAATTAGTTAATTATTAAAACTATATTCTAACATAGAAAATAAAGAAAAATAGAAAGTTATTTGATATATTATAAAGATATTAGCTACAATTTATGTTGAAATACCATATATTTTAGATTTGAGTACAGTGTTCAGAATGTATGCAAATACCAATGTAAAATGAGAATAAATCATCATTTTATCCGTTAAATGTAGTTTAACAAAAGAAAGAAAAAGTTTAAGATATCTTAGTCTGGTGGGTATGGGAATGGTCATTACCACACACCATTTCTTTTAAGGGCAGTTTGGCATCAGATTAAGCAATTAAATCTGTTTTTAATATTGAGAATTTCTAATAAAAACCAGGAATTTCTATGAATTTATACTACAGTAATATTTAAACATTGACTCTAATAACAAAGAAAGAAAACAAAACAAATGCCCATCAATAGACGAATAGCTGTTAAATACCATTACATGGATACTTGTGGATTCCTCTTCAGGGAATAAAAATTGAGGAAATGTTTTAATACTGATGTAAAAAACTACTCAAAGAATATCATTAAGAATAAAATAAAGTCACAGAATAATAGTTATATTTAGGTAGAAACAAAAACATGTAGAAAAAAGATATTTAAGGATGCATGGTTTTAAATGATGGGGGACATGAATATTCAAAAAGAAAGCTTCCCATATGTCACAGTCATTCATTAGGTACTTGTTATGAGGTAGACGCTGAGGATAAACAGATGAACAAAAGAATAGCAAGGAGAGATTGACTAATAGACAACTTTACCAATAAATATATTTGCAAAACTCTTGGTTTTCAATTTCCATGTCTCATTAAAGCATGGAAAGGTGGTTAGCATAGTGGTTAAGTGTGAAGGAGCTTGACCTGGGCTGTCACTTTCTGGGTATGTGACTGTATGCTTGCCATTAAAAAAAAAAAAAAGAGTAAATCAGTAATGGCAAAATAAATGAGCAAGTACCCAAGCATCCAGAGAGAAGGACTATTTTCTCTGATTACAAGACTTTCTCATCCAGACTCAACTCTTCATTCAAAGCCAGTTCACTGAGTACCTCAAATGGGGGAGGCTCTTGTGTGGATACTGGGGACACAGCTTTGAACAATGCAGGCCTGTCTCTTTAAACCCCCTAATTTGCCATGGTTCTGACTGGCCTAATACATAATCCTCTTTAAGAATAAAATGTACATCTTAGGATTTCAAACTTTTATTAAAAAATAAAATAAAAGGACCATGCCTTGTAATCCTTTTCATTCTAAAATGTGATGTACTTATTCCATATGGTCATGGTGTACTGCTTTCCCATCTCTAAGAGAACACTGCACTTGTATTATTTCCTCTCTAACTTCTTTTCTACATCTGGGCATTGCAACATGAAGCTCACATGTGGAGACCATCTGAATATCCTGCCAAGGTTAGCAGTCACAAAGAGTGAAAAAAGTGGTTTCCAGCAATTAGTCCACTCATAGTCACCAAGCATTAAAGTACAGAGATGTGAGCACTACCCTTAAAGAGTCTCAGGTGTGTTCTGCATGACTGCTTACTTAAAGCAGTCCAGGAGACCCTAGCATTCAACCATGTCAGAACCATTGCTGGCCACCCTGGGCACACATAGCAGGGAATCCACAACATCTAATTAGCTTCCTAGTTGGTCACTCTGCCAAGGAGAGCCCAGGGTCAAAGCTTGGATTCCTTTCCCTACCCTACTTGATATTTTACAAATAATTCTTTTCTCAGCAGGTCTGAGAAAGCAAATTTCCAATGATTTTATTTTATATTACAGTGAAATATGGATAGTAGATCAGAAGTGAGCTCTAAGATTTCTCAGACTTATTAGCAACTTCCAAAACTGACTTTTTTATATAAGCATCTAACAAATGTTTATGTGCTTGCTACCTTACTTGTAGAATTTAACTCTCATCTACTTCAAAGAGATTATATAAAATCCCACTAAATTTTATTAGCATCTTTAAAGCATCATGGAAGCCTGATAAAATATGTTTAAGATGTTTTGTAGATAATGATAATATCATAAACATAATTATTATTTAACATAGAATTTTATAATATTCTATGGATTCTAAAGTATTTGCCATAATATTACTTTGGGTTGGAAGTTTCTATGTATGCACCAATTCACATTATAGAAAATATTCTTTACCATTGTTTAGAGACCATTGTTTCTACCTTTAAAATAGTAAAAAGCATGTAGGAAATACTCATAAAAATAGCAAAACTTTTAAAAGTGAAGCTTTACATTGAACTCAAAGATAACTATATCACAAAAACTTATTTGACATGAAAATGAACGATTTGTGTGCTGCTTATTATTTATTTTTATCTTATTTTGTGCTGCCATTATTATACAAGTGACATATTTTCTAACTAGACTTATTTTTCAGTAGCTAATTGACAAGAAACGCAAAAAAAATGACTTTAATTGTAAAGAGTCAAAAGTCAGAATCGCTTAGTCACACTAAAACATCATCTTCATTTAATTGAATTAGTTTTCTATGCAAATATAGCTCATTCAATGGTGACACCAGCACATTAAAACTTGCTTTAAAAAGTTTAAATTGAAATTTTCACAACTCATTAAATCAGAACAATTTATATTTTCCCATGTGTGAATGATGTGTTCAGATGTCTCATTTTAACAGAGCTCTACTGTGCTGAAATAAGTGTGTGGTACTATTAATAAACTGTACTGCCCAAAACTTACTCTATTCAGAGGTAGTTGGTCAAGACTACTTAACCACTCGGTGCACAGGGAAACTTTGTATTCACCTGGCACCGTGCTTGGAAAAATTCTCCATGTACTCCATGTACCCTGTTTTCTAAAGGGAGTAGGCTTAAGAGAAATCCTGCATAGAGCTTTAAAAAAAAAAACAAAACAAAAAACAGCTCTGAATTGATTTGATAGGTTATAATGTATCATTACAACAAAAAGTTTTGACTACAAACTAAGCTATTTTATTTGTAATATGTTCATGTAATTTAGTTGGTAAGTTTTCATCAGTTTAAGCATGCTACTCACTGAAAATTGTAAAACAAACAAGGTTTTTACCTTCTAAGATCCTAAGACATTTAACAACTCAACACCAAATGTCATATTTCTTTGAGGAAGGAATATGAAAACTCCCTGTAAATATGGAAATATCCATTCCATTTGCAATGGTGTCCACTTGAATTTTGGCAGAAAGCTGTTTGATGTACATATTACCCATGCGTACCCTTTAGCAGAAGTTTGTGGAACTATCATTACTCCACGTAATCGGAAAAGGAAGAACGAAGGGCAAAAAGATGCCCTGTTACTGGCAATTAGTCTGGTCTATCAGTAACAAGACATGAAAGCAAGCAAGTGACAATTACAGAAACCACCACATTGAAGGAAGGGAGACCTATTATTGGTTTTGAAAACCAGAGGTTTCTAAAATTTCCTTTAAACTATGTGGTCAAAGTTAATAAGTAAAACATCAAAGAGCAGCCAAACATCATTTGGGGATGGGAAAAAAGAGACAAAATAAAACAATGTTCAATGATGCCCTGAAAAGGAAACAGATTTCAGAAGCTGAATTTATAGGGGCACCAAAGCAGTCCATGAGATGCCAACCCACAACACTCCCAGGGAACTCAGCATTCTTGCACTGTCTTTTCATTCTTTTCCAAGTTATTCACTCTAAATAATCTAAAATTTTATAAAAGGAGAATGGAGTCTGGCTGCGGCTTCTTCCTTATTTCTATTGGCTTTGTTTGTACTGTGTTTACTTTTTTCATTAGATCTAGTTAAAAAATACAGAAATTCACTAAGATATTCCTTTTGCCTGGAGGTTCTCTAAACTTGAAGATGTTAATGACTTGTGAGAGACCTTCAAGAATCTCCTTTTTTCATTTTAAAGTTTAACCTGACTTCCTTAGTTTGGGGTTAAGTAAATCTTCATTAAAATCTTCATTAAAATTGCAAATGGAATGGAAATTTCCATTTTTTTTTGTTTTGTTGTTTCCTCAAAGGCAACTGAAATCAACATCCTTCGATGACACATGTATATATTTTAAAAATTATCTCTAAATGAAGTATGGAAGATGAATGATGTGATGTGCAGGGCCACTGAGGGTTGGCAACCAGAAAGGAAGACACTGCTTCTGAACTAGGGCACAGTAGTAGAGACAGAAGAATCAGGAGCTCAGTAGAAGAATACAGCAGTAAGACTGGTCAATAATGTCACCTGGCCATGCAATAGAAGGACAGGGAAAGGGGAAATGACTTGGACAAATCTGGTGTGGCTGCTGGTCGTGATGCCACTCACTGGCAGCTCAACAATGTTGGGAAGATTCTTTTCAAAGCACCTGTGAGAGTAGGTAAAATTATGCCCTCTGTACTAGTCAGAGTGTTCAATAAACCAAAGGTTTAGTCATACTTTATCAAAAACCATTTCTGCCAGCTACCTACCCTGGTGACTCAGCTACTTAACTGACTTGCAGATTCTTCATGCATATGATCCTGAATTATCCAGCACCTTTAGGCATTCCCTGTACTACAAGTGGTTCTCAACATTCACTGTACATTAGAATAAACCAGGGAGTCTTAAAAATCACCCAGACCAAAAAGTCCTGTCCCCAAACTTTAAAAATCAGTATTTTTAGGGATTATATCATAAGAATCAGCATTTTTAAAATCTCTTCACAATGATTCTAATATGAAGCATGACTGAGAATTAAAGCAGAAATCCTAGCACCCTGCATGCTGTCTAGCGCCCTCAACCATCTCCAACCACAAGGCATGTGCACCTTACTCCAGCACCCTCACTCCCCCACTGCACCTTGTTACACGCGTGTTCATGGCTGTGCCTGAAACCATTCAACAGTACCCAGAGGGCAAAGGCTGCCTGCTCCTCACCCCTACACTCCATTCACCCAGCATACACTAAGCATACAATAAATGCCACTTGGCCCTATTTTTATTGCAGGGCACATTGTAGAGATTTAAGATTAGATTAATCTTTTCTTCTTATCTTTTCTTATTGCCTCAAGGTTCTCCTCTTATAAAGCTAGCATTAAGCATTACTTTGGGGTAAGGACAGATTTATCCAGCACAAAGATAAGTTGTTTGCTCAGTCTTCAGTTTTAAACCAGCATTTTCAATTATAGCAGAGACAAAACTCTGAAAACGGACATGGTTTTAATTTAAAAGAAACTTGATTTTGCTAAAGAAAAGTGTTTGGGTTTTGTTTTTTGTTTTGTTTTTTTCTTGGAGGCGGGGAAGTGAGGATGCTGTCAAAGTTTGTTTTGCCTATCAAGAAGCAGAGTCTTGCCCTTAGGTGCTGGAGCTTAATCTGTGGTACTGCAGGATTAGGTAAGAACAGAGAAATGAGGTCTGACTTGTTAGTCTGGTCCAAAAAAGAAAAAAAGAAAAAAAAAAGGAGATTAAGAAACTTTTTAAGAGAGGCGATGAATCTTCAAGAAGTGCTCAGCACACTTTTTCTCCAATTGTTTTGTCATTACTGGACTTTGGATAAGTACCTGACAAAGGTCCATATGTTAAATGTTTAGTCCCCAAGTATTACAAGGTGGTGGAGTCTTTAAAAGATTAAAAGTTTTCTGGTTATATGGGATGTGACCTTGAAGGAGATGTTGAGAGTCCAGTCTTTCATGTTCCTCTCTTTTTTTCTTCCCATCTACTGTGAGGCAAGCAGCTTCCTCTGCCACACACTCCTGCCATGATATGCTGCCTCACAACAGGCCCCAAAGCAGCTGGCCCAGCCAAACAGACTGAAACTTCTGAAACTATGAGCTAAAATAAACTTTTGCTTGTTTTAAGTTGATTTTCTCAAGTATTTTGTTATACTAACACAAAACTGACCAATACATTTATAGAGTCATCCATGATTCTGAGAATTAGAGCAGAAATGACTACGGACAGTTATGGAGACCACTGGGCCAATGGGCATTAGTATAAGAACATAACGTCCCATCTCTCCAGCATTGCATGGGAAAAACAAAATAGTTCCTGAGAAGAGTGCAATGTGGCTGAAAGAACTAGAAAAGGTCTTACTTTTTCCCTTGATATGAGGGCATGATATCATCAGAAGACCAAAATCTGGCCTAACCTATTCTCTAGCAAATGTCTTAAGAGGCCAAAGCCCAAGAATGAATGGCATGGCCATGCTTCAGTGAAGATTACAGGTGAATGAAGCTAAGTCAGATTCACACTTCCATCCTCAACCTCAACCTCTCCACCCAAGCCATCATATTATACAAACATCCCTAGTACATAAGAGATAGAAAAGGTAGAGTAAGTCTGAATTGCTTTAAATGGTTGACAAAATGCACCTCATAAGGCAAAAATCACCTTTATTTTTAACTCTCCTCTGGAACCTGGAGCTTGAGAATAGGGTCAGGTTGAGTTATAGAAGGAAAAAGAAAATCCCATTTCTGGACACATGATTCTGTGACACTCTATGCTTTATGCCAGATAGACACACATTGTTGGAACACCTGTTAAATGGCTTTAAGTCTGGGCTTTATGTGAGGAACACAAGGAGCGAGTGAGACAGTGAGTGAGTGACAACAATGTGAGAAATGCTGAGAGGCAATCTCTGTGTGGTGACAAGAATGTCGAGATAAGGGCAGACCTGACTCCACAGGGGTGGGATGCAGGACAGAAAAAGCAGAAGAGGAAAGATCAGAGAACAAACTGTGAAGAAGGCAACATCTGAGTTGAGTATGTAGTGTAAGATGAGAACGGATGCTTGCTGGAGAAAGGAGTCACAGAGAGGAGAGGATTCTAGGCAAAGGAAACCATCCAGGAGAGCAAAGGCAGGGTGACTGCAGGAAACATGTCCTGCATGGGGCTCTGAGGCATATCAAGAGCAACGAAAGGGATGGGAAGGACTGGAGGTGTTAGGAAGCAGAATCGACTAGGACAGCCATTAACCGAATATGGAGCTCCCAGGAGAAGTTATCAGGATGACTCCTGGATTGGAGTTTGAGGGGCCTATGGGAGTGGAGGTTCTGTTAATAAGGTAAGGACAACAAGAGGAGAATTGGTTTGAAATGAGAGAGTGAAGATGATGAACTTCATTTTCTGGACTGGTTGAGTCTGACGTTCTCATGATACGCAGAAGCTGAATATTTGGGAGGCAGTCTGAAATACTCAGGCAAGAGGTCTGAGCTGGACAATGAAATTGAGGTTTACCAGTGGACAGCAGTTAACACTCTGGGTGAGGATGAGTTTTCTCAGGAAGATTTATAAAGAAGCCGGGTGCGGTGGCTCAAGCCTATAATCCCAGCACTTAGGGAGGCTGAGACAGGAGAATCACGAGTTCAAAGCCAGCCTCAACAACAGCGAGGCACTAAGCAACTCAGTGAGACCCTGTCTCTACATAAAACACAAAATCGGGCTGAGGATGTGGCTCAGTGGTCAAGTGCCCCTGAGTTCAATCTCTAGTACCAAAAAAAAAAAAAAAAAAAAAAAGATTTATAAAGAAGAGACAATCATTAAACATAGAATGCTTTTAAAAAAAATATTGGAGGGCAGGGGGTAGGCCATGCAAAGAAGAACAAGAAAACATGGCCTGAAAGGGAGGAGGACATGAAAGCCAGGAGAGGTGCAGAGCTGAAGACAGGAAGAATCCAGTGTCGACTGCAGCACAAAGATCAAGTGGATCATGAGGTCAAGGTGTTCACTGGTCATTGATGCCCATGGCAAAAATAGTTTCCAAGGAACGGTGGGTTAAAGACTGGTGAATGAGGAAGTAGAGGCTGCTTTTTCAAAGCCACATGACTGAACGGGGGTGGGGAGGAGTGATGGATTATAAATAGCCAGGAGAGTAGGCAAAGCTGCATAACTGACCAAACAAGTTAACAGTTAACAAGGAAACAGAACCGTGCAAAATATCAGGATTAGTAACTCACCACAGGAACTCCCACTCCTACTGGGCCTAATTCTCCATTAGTGGCTTACTGACATGCTTTTCTTGGTGTGTGTGTGTGTGCGCGTGTGTGTGTATGTGTTTGTATGTGTGTATCCTTTATTTTTTTAAGTTTAGACTGAAACTGGGATTTTTGTTACTTGAGTAAAAAAGCAGTTGCAAGCCTGGCATCCTAGCACTTTGGGAGGCTGAGACAGGAGAATCGCGAGTTCAAAGCCAGCCTCAGCAATGGCGAGGTGCTAAGCAACTCAGTGAGACCCTGTCTCTACATAAAACACAAAATAGGGCTGGGGATGTGGCTCAGTGGTTGAGTTCCCCTGAGTTCAATCCCCAGTACCAAAAAATAAAAAAGCAGTTGCAAGAGATGAATATAACCTTATTCTGAACTGCATAATGATGAATTCTTGGCACATAAATCTTCATCCTAATTTCTCTCCATTTCCTTGTAATCAATTCCTAAAAGGAACTGAGCTGACACACTTTTCTAAGAGTTAACACCAGATCTCAAACCTCAAGAATATGTGCTTTTTCCATTATCATTCATATTGTCGTTACTGGTACTCGGTTGTCATATTCTTAAATGTAACTTTATTAATTTATTATGTAATGTGTACTAATACTTTGTATGTTTCTTTAAATTAGTAGGAAAATAAGGACTAACAAATTCACCAACATTAAAATGTATATTTCAAAATTACTTTTCCAAAGGTTCAGTAAATTATGAATGGCTAAGATCTATCCATGTCCCATACTATTTTCAGATGACACACTAAAATAACATACATAAATCATTCTCTAAATGAGTCATGATTTTCTTAACCTTCACACTGACTAACCTTACAATTTTACAATCTCATGCCTCAGGGTGAGAGGGTGAGGGGTAATCACTACTGTAGTCTAAAACCCTATAAAAGAGCACATTTCTAAGGTATATGAAATAGCATAGTAATAGTGACCATTTATCATAAAAGCTGACATCCCTTAAACATTCTCAAAATGTGAGATTTAAGTTATACCCATAATCTTAGTTTTGAGTCAGCTGGTTTGAGCTGGGTAACAGCTTTAAATGTTTAATTAACATATATTTTTCATACCTGGGTAATAAAACACAGTTAAACTTCATTGGCTCCATTTTGTGCCCTCTAATGCAGAAGGTGATCTTTAAACAACTCAGTGACTGTTATTAAAATATTATGGTTCAGAAAACTGTTGTTCCATGTCCTCCTTTTGTTTACTGTGCCATAATCCAAAAATAAAGTTATCAAGACAATCACAAGATGTTATCACCAGTTAGAAACTTTTGTCAATGTATCAACAGGCTAAAGGTTAGTGAGGTGGGCATTTCTTCCAGTGTACATGGGTTGCCAGGGCTTGATTCCTATCAGGTCTCTATCCCTTTACAGCACAGAAAACTCCCATGACATAAGAGATAACTAAACACAAAAACTTCTGTAACAAAATTATTCCAAATATCTCTTCTACAAGACCTGCAAGGAGAAAAGCTGAGTTATTAAAGATAATTAATTATATAAAGATAATTTACTATTAAATAAATGAATGCCCTTGAACCTTGTAATAAAGACTGCCTTTTTATATGAGCCTGGATTTGTGGGTCATTACTCCCACAAGCTGACATTACCTCTGGGAAGAGAGATGTGTCACTATACACACAAGCCACCTACCACAACATACAATTCTCTGCCTCATAGTAAAAATTTAATATTTGTTGTATAAAATAATCAATGATGTCATGAATTCTCCCACTTTCAATAGAATCTCAGCCAAATTAGGCATCAATTCCTAATTCAGTAAATTCTGAAATTGTTGCAAGACATTCTGTTATCCTATGCTATCTAAAATATACCAAGTTCATTGTATAGTGAAGAGAATGTGATCTAGGGCAAGAACAACCCAGATCCCTACCCAGCTCAGCCCTCAGCTGCTATGAATTCAAGTGCCTTCATACATCTTCACAGGCTTTGGTTCCCCTTTCAATACTGAAATGATAACTGTCATTTCCCAGATGTGACTGTACATCAGATGAGCCTGAATCACAGTCTGCTAAGGCCAGCAGTAGGATTAGAAACCAGAGGTAAGATGTTTCAAAGAAAATGAGGAACAAAAGTCTCCAGAGGTTAATGATTTGCCCCAAATCAAAGCACAGATAGTTGGAAAGTGGAATTGAAAGCTATTCATGATAATTAAATAGATTATTGCATTTTTGTAGCAATTGCATTAGGCATAAAAAGGTCTTTAGAAAAGAATTACTTTTAAGCAATAGCAGTGATGAATTCCATTATCTTAGAAAGTGTCCCTTTTGTTTAGAGACCCTAGAAACCACCTAGTCAAATATCCACCTATAAAAGATGAAAACCTCAGAGTACAGTAACTTGAAGGAGAAGTGAGGTCTCCTCTTTTTTAAATGTCATTTTATATGTAAAAATATTCTGTAAATTATAAAGGGCTTTAAAATGTAAACAGTAAAAATAAAAGTTAAGATAAATAATTACTGTGCATAGGTTTTGAAAGACTTCTCTAATTAATTGCTTTGGAATTATGTGGGTTACTGATACCCATGGCCATTTTTTTGAGTTATTACTTTTGGTGTGGGGTAATGAAAGAGTAGAATAGTAAGCTGTTTTTGTCTAGATCTGAAGATTAGGACTCAAATCTGGTTAAGATGATGAATTAGCTTTTAAAGTTGAAAAGGACTTTCTCCTGAAATTTATTGTAGGATTCAGGGCAAAAATACTGTCATTCACAGTGTAGATGTCTAAATACAACACTGAAAATTATAGTGTGACCATAAATATTATTGAGATCTCAACTGTGCATACAAGCTGGTGTGACCCCAATCAAATTATACATTAGCAGTAATAAAACTATAGATGCATTCTAACTTAAAGAAATTGATGAAGTTTATACCTTGGGAGTATTTTCCAAACTATTTATAACCTTAATACATGTCTGGACTATTGCCAAATTCATTCTGGTTAAATAGAACTTGACTAGGTAGCTCCATTTTGAGAATTCCTTAGTGTCCCTCTTTTATGCATACTGAATAAACTCTTCTGGCTTTTTTCTGCTGCTTTATCCCAAAATACTTCCCAAGGAGATGTAGTAAAATAAAATGAGAATCAGATATACCTAGAGTCTAATTCTGGCTTCACCATTTACTGGCTATGCAACCTTGAGGAAGATCTACACAGTCCAAACCTCAAGTAAATAAAGAAATACAGGCTTGGTCAGGACTCCAAATAATGCTTGGTCCCAAAATTTATGACCAGACTATGGGAATGTTGATGTACCTGGTGATGAGAATGGTGATCACAAGAAGGAGGAAGAAAAGGAAATCACACACAGGCTCCAAGCTTCCCTGTGTTGCCTTGGCAACATGGATTTTCAGTGGTAAGGAATGTCCTTATTTCTACTTAGAAACCTTTCAAAGTATTGAAGATACATTTCAATCCTTCCTACTAGGGTCTAACATAGGCCATGCAATAATACTTCTTCCCCATGATGAAAATAACCAATAAGTATCCCTAACGCTTTTTTTTTAGAACTTTTCCTGGAAGAAAATATGTTGGATGCCATTGAACATGCCATGAAGATACCTGATGTTGGTGTCTGTACCTTTCCTTCCTAAGGCATTTGAAAGCATGAAGCAGTATGGTGTACATGTGTTTGTGTATGTATGTATATATGTTAAAATAGTCCTCCAAAATTCTTCAACAGGCTGTTTAGTCTCCTATGCCCAGTTTAAATTCTAGAACCTTCGATTGCTGAGGGAATCATTTTTTCCCCAAAAGCCACATTTTCCCACACAATTAAGGACAAAAATAATTACAGGAAGCTCTGTTCAGAATGAAGGGGAAATGTATTAAAAATTATTCAATTTCTCTTCTATGGTAGGAAGAACTAAATCACTACCAAAGAACATAAAAACTTTGAAGTTTCACTTTATGTGCCATTTAAAGATTTGCACATTATGCGTATGACCGTATCTCATGTAAAGCATGACCTCTTTCCAAGCACATAGAAACACTGATTATTTTCAATGACATGTACATCCGATGTGATCTAAAAATAATTTGCTTCCCTATAGATGTCTATATGTGTACATGAAACTTACCATGCCCAGGTCTATGATGAAGCAGTCACCCTTGTTGAAACTATTCCAGCTGAGGGGAACTTCTGTGGCCCTGACCACTCTCCGACCCTTCACATGCAGGAGCCTCTCTGCTGACAGGTCATTGGTAAGAACATGATTTAATCCAGATGCCACACCTCCAGCCTGATCAATGGGAGGAAGACACAACACAAAACACAGAAAACTGGTGAGGCTGCTAACTAGACAGAGCAAGGCATAATACCACTGGTGTTTGTGCCCAACTGTGCCTAAAAGACCAGGATAAAAGAGCCGCCTAAGTACATGTCAAGAGAGTTCCTTGGTAAATAAACAGGTTGGTTTGTTTGTTTGTTTGCTCTCTTTGTTCTTCCTGTTTTAATAACTCTATTTAAAACTGCAAATATTTACTGAGAACCTTCAGTGCAGAAAACCCTATGCATTAACAAAAAGAAAGGGTGGTAGTTCTTGTCC
The DNA here is from genome assembly GCA_004024805.1 of Geosciurus inauris. NCBI lineage: Eukaryota > Metazoa > Chordata > Mammalia > Rodentia > Sciuridae > Geosciurus > Geosciurus inauris. Next base: position 22,833 of record PVHX01007251.1, on the reverse strand, counting down.
CTCAGGAACTAGTGATTCCCAAAACATTAAAGAGTTGGAAGGCAAAAAAGTTTTAAGCAGGGAGGAAGCAGAAGGCTGGAAAACTCAGAAGGAACAGGCAGAGATGACAGCAGCAGAGAACAAGAGCCCCACACTCCTACAGTTGTACTTCGGACAGAGAAGGAGAATGGGAGCCAGCCAGGCATGTGCTGCTCCTATGTAGGGAGCATCCTTGTTTTTATGTTAAAACATCAAAAGTCTTCTTCAATTTTCTAACAAACAGAACTTACCAAATATGCTAAGACTGAATATTTTTACCTTAAGTTAGGAGAGATACAGTATCTGATTTCATATCCCCAACCAAAAGAAAACAATATGACACCATTGAATTTGGGAGATTGTAAAGAAAAAAACATACTGTACCAACTACATCTTCTTGCATTATTCATAATCATCTTTTCATTTACCTTTTTATTTTTTAATTAAATGTTAGGGACAATATTTACTTCCAGAATTGATTATGAAGTAATGTACATAATTAAGAGGCATTATAAACCATAGATTACAGTCTTCCCACAATAATGGTAAGAAAAATTTGCTAGACCAACACTTGGCTGTCCTGTTCTGCTTTCATCTAGAGACAACAGCCAGGACCGGGAATACCATCACCAAGGTCCCTGCAGGCCTGGTTATACCAGAGGTGAGGTATTGGTAATCTGCAGGGACACTATAAGATTATAACACAGAAAAATTAGCTATATTAAGTTATCTACAGAAGAGTCCAATTTTAAAATTTATCATATAAACATATACAGTAAATCCAAAATAAGAGGATAAGTTGCATATGTAGTCACTAGCACAATCTTTAAATTTACATATATTTTAAGTTTCTACCATTCTCCAAGAATAGGCCCTCATAAATAGAAAGGTTTTGTTAGAACAGATTAAATATTGATTCAGGACAATTATAATCTCAAATTTTAAAAAGCATATAATAATATCCTAGTCTCTAATTTTGCAAAGATCATCACATTTCTTGATGAATAAATTACATATTATATAATAAAATAAATACAAATTTTCACCTACACACTACTGTTTATGGCCATTTCGGTTTTTTTAATATGTAAAATTCATTGTGATCTGAGTTTAAAAAATAGTAAAGAACACTATAATATGAAAAAGATGTTATAAAATATAGAGTAGACTTAGGCTGAGGATATACACATAACATTCTAACATAACACCCTAAGATTAAACTCTTAGGGTGAATCATGAGTGATATGTCTTCTAAAAATTTACCATTATTATAAAAAGTAATCTTGTCTCTAATATTAAGTGCTACTAAGGCACAAAGGAAAAAACATGCTACGTATATATGTGTCAGGTAGTAATTCCATGAATACTGTTTGATTTAATGCTAGAAACTTCCGATCCTTTTCTGCTTTCTTAAGACAGAATTAAAGCAGATGGATGACCCTCCATATCAGTGGTACCATAAACACAGGTTTGCCAGCTGACAAATGTTGGATGGTCCCTATTTACCATCATGGCCGAGAGGAGGGGTCTTATTGAGTTTGAGTGGAGTCTTGGTATGTTAATCAGAAATTTAACATAAGAGAGCAAAGGTAAGTAATAGCCATCTATAACTCCTTCCCAGGCTCCCGAAAGACCTTAGCAAGAAAAGATGCAAGTCAACGAAATGAGACAGGAAGATGATCTTAGCATTTTCTAACGGACTCTTTACATTGCATAGAACAACTTAATATGATTTCTGTAGACTAGCTAATAGCAGGCTTTGCCAAGTTTTACCCAGTCCAAATAAACAATAAACTGTTTCAGAAGGCAATCTTCAATTAAAAGTTTTTCCTGGAATATGAATCACTTACTTATTTTGAGAGCATCTGAGTATAATGATTACTAGCTTCTAAGCACTGAAGTCACATAGTCACACAGGCACATACTAGGTATGAAACCTTGGTAAGCCTCTTTGAGCTTTGCTTTATCTTAAAAGAAAGTTATGATAGAAATGGTACCATATAAATGTTTCTATTAAATTAGATAATATTAACCTATTCTTGTAGCTTACAACTAATAATGGGATGAAATTCAGCATAACATAATCATCTTTGCTATTCTAGGTGGTTAAGTTATCTCTGTTTCCACATTTCCTATTGTTGCAACTGCATATATTCACATATGTACAATATCACTACTGATAAAATAGTCAACTGCTTTACTTGCTGATAAATTTGACCTCCATTTGCAAACATCCTCTTTCTGAAAAATGCTGATCTATGGTGGTTTGAATTATTAGAAGATAATTATCCTATAACTATCAAAATACTTTTATCAGGTCTACTTTTGAATATATATCCAGAAGTTTTATTTCCAAGGCCAATAGCCAATGGGATTAATAATGTCCTCAGTCCTTGTTGATTATGTATTATATATGTGTTTTATTATTTAATTTAATCTTTAATCCTTACAACACCTGGATGAGGAAGCTGTTATTATACCCATTGTCCATCCAAGGGAATCAAGGACAGAAATCTTAAGTATTTGCCCTAAGGCAAACAAGTCACATGGAAGAAACAGGTTCACAACTGGACAATGCTATAGCACCTGCTCTTAGTAACTGTAAGTCCTCACTTATTTCAAAAGTTGGGTTCATTAACATGAGGTAAGTTTCAGAATCATTTGACATAAACCAGAGGAACTTACATGAATTAAATGTAATCATCTCATATTTGGAGTGGCTCATAACCACTAGAAGGAAATAATGATTTCAAGAGAGATAAAAGAACTTATAGTTGTTTTACTGATCTCAGTAGTATCACAGAATATCCAACAAGGCTCCCATCAGGTAAAGGCAAAAATAACTCAGCATCTTAATATGCAAATTAATATATATTCAAATATCTAGTTTAGCTTTGAAGTTTCAGGTCTTCACCAGGATGATATTCTCAGGTGTGGACAATATTGAAGTATACAAAGCACCTAGTGGAGCATGTATTTTTATGCAAAGGCTTGTGTCTGGGGAGGGTGTTATGGTTTGAATATGATGTGTCCCCCAAAGACTCATGTGTTTGTAGTGCCACCACCTCCTCCACACAAAATCTTAATTAAGCTTCTCCAGAGACCCTCACCATAATTGTTCTTAAACTCTCAGCAACATTTCTGCAAAAGAATTTTCAGGCAAAAAATATGCCTGCAGAAGTAGAGTGTGATAAGTAAGACTAACCCAAGGTCTTCACAGAGGTGCCTGTGTTTCAAAGTTAGGTCCTTAAAAAAACAAAGGAGGAGAAAAAACTCTCTTTCCCAGGCACTGATTTTCACAGAGAGCATCCTTGGAGATTATTTTTGTAAAACCTGTCCTGAGTTGGGAGCCCAGAAGAATGGGAAAGAATTTACTGTTACACAGACTTCTGCAGACTGTGAACCTCTGAGCCCCTCCTTCTACTGGGTATAAAGTTCTAAAACTTCCTGAACTCAGGATTCAGGAGGATTGATTGATTGAAGTGAAAGCTTTTCCCCTCTAAGCGTGGCTGCAGCCAATAAATCTGCTTCCTGCTACTTCCTTGGTGTCTAGCCTCATCTATCTGAAAAACTTGTTGAAGGCTTGTTCCCCAAGAAACCAATGTTCAGAGGGAGGCCTTTGGAAAGTGACTGAATCAGGTGGGCTCTGATCCCATATGGATTAAACCACTGATGGATTAATAATTTGATGGCATTATGAGAGGTAGTATAAATTTTAGGAGATGGGACCTAGTTGGAAGAAGTAAATCACTAGGGCCATGCCCTGGAAGGATATCTCTTGTCCCCAGCTCCTTTAGCATTCTCTCTCTTCCCTCTCTCTCCACCCTCTCTCCTTCCTGGCAGCCATGAGCTGGGCAGCTATCTTCCACTACAAAGCAATGGAGCCAGCAGGCCATGGGCTGAAACCTCTTAAACTGTGAGCTAAAATAAATCTTTCCTCCTCTAAGTTGTTTTTCACCAGTATTTGTCACAGCAATGAAAAGCTAACTGATACAGAGGATACCTCTCATACATTAACTGAACAGGCATTTATAGACAATGAGAGGAATGGTAAAGGGTAGCTAGTCTATAAAGGTCACTGGGAAAATTTCAGGAAAAAAACATAGTGAAGGGGATGAAACTATATATTGATTTTTATGTTTCAGAAATAAAACAAACTGCTATTTCAGGACAATACACATTAATTATTTGAGTTCATGTGTGAGCATATGTATCTGAGTCTGTGTGGCTAAACCTCAGATATTTTCAGCTCAATGGTTTTTATCATTTCTAAGATTGTACCACACCACTGGGGGAATATGTGTATCGTTCTTTGCAGTAATTAAAATTATAATGGCTATAAATACTGTATAAGGTATTTATACCTTATATTATGGATACCTGTATAAAGTATCCAGAACAGTTTGGATTCTGAAGGCTTGGATTACTTGCAGCAAATTCAGATTCTCCAGAAGAGCAAAGATGAAAACCATTAACATGCAAGTTACCAGTATTTAATTATTGAAATAACTTTACAAAATATTAAAGGGCTTTCTTGTCAAGATACAACCACAAGATCTTAAAAATTAACCTCAGAATAGTATTATAGCTCACATAATATTTCACAAACATTTATTGAGCACCTACTATGTGTCTGCCAGGTAGTAGGACTATTTCAGTGAACAAACCAGATTAAAACAAAAAAACTTCATGAACTTTCATTTCATGAAGATATGAGGTCTGCATGAACAGGAGGGGAAACTGTTTGAAACTGTCATAAAGAAAACTGAGAGAGGTGTTTACCTTGTACTTCAGACCACCTTTGAAATAGCCAACAAAATCAGTAGACTCGTAGCCTTGCAATTCTCTGCTCTGTACCGGCTTGCCCCCCAAATAATCATCCATCTGTACAGTGAAGATGGCGGCCGCTGTGCTCTCATCCTGGGAGCATTCCTTTCCTAGGAGCAGCAAATGATAGTACCTCAATTATCATGCAATTATCAAGCATTATAGCAGACATTTTTTTTTCCTTTTTTTGGCACAGGGGATTGAACCCAGGAGTGCTTTAACCATTGAATATCCCTGGCTTTTTTATTTATTTATTTATTTATTTTTGTCTTTCTTTTTTTTAACACAGCAGAATACATTTCAATTCACAGTACATAAATGGAACACAGTTTTTCATTTCTCTGGTTGTAAACAAGGTAGAGTCACATCATTCGTGTATTCATACATGTACCTAGTGTAATGATGTCCATCTCATTCCACCATCTTTCCTACTCCCATGTCCCCTCCCTTCCCCGCCCTCCCCTTTGCACTATCCAGAGTTCCTCCATTTGTCCCATGCTCCCTACCCCCACCCCCATTTTGGATCAGCATCCACTAATCAGAAAAAACATTCAGTCTTTGGTTCTCTGGGATTGGCTTACTTCACTTAGCATGATGTTCTCCAACTCCATCCATTTACCTGCAAATGCCATAATTTTATTCTCTTTTAATGCTAAGTAATATTCCATTGTGTATATATATCACCGTTTCTTTATCCATTTATCTATTGAAGGGCATTTAAGTTGCTTCTACAATTTAACAATTGTGAATTGTGCTGCTATAAACATTGAAGTGTCCAGCCCTTTTATTTTTGATTTAGAGTCTTCAGAAGTTGCTGAGGCTGAGCTCTAACTTTTTACCTTCCAGCCTCTGCCTCCTGAGTTGTTGGCATTGCAGGTGTGTACTATCATACTCAGCTATGGTAGAATTTCTGATGTGAACAAAGTCAAAAACCTTCCTTCCAGCTGTATGTCAATGCAACAGTCATTGGCAGTAAGATCTTTAAGCAGAAACAGCATAAAATATATTATTTGGCTCATAACTACAAACTTACTCTTGCTCCTGCTTTTTCTAATTCCTTTAAATAGATTAGGCATAAAACCATATGACTCAGAAAATCTTTGCTAGCTACTCTTCTGACAGAAGATTACGATCTAGAATATATAAAGAACTCAAAACACTTAACACCAGAAAAACAAATAATCCAATTAATAAATGAGCTTCTCAAAATAGAAAATACAGGGCTGGGGTTGTGGCTCAGTGGTAGACAACTCGCCTAACACAGGTGAGGCACTGGGTTTGATCCTCAGCACCACATAAAAATAATAAGTGAATAAAAATAAAGTTTTAAAAAAGAGAAAATACAAATGACCAACAAACATATGAAAAAGTGTTGAACATCTTTAGCAATTTGGGAAATGCAAATCAAAACTTCATTGAAAATTTCATCTCACTCCAGTTAGAATGGCATCCATCAAGAATACAAACAATAATAAATGCTGGAGAGGATGTGGAGAAAAAGGAACACTTTTACATTGTTGATGGGATTGTAAATTAGTACAACTACTATGCAAATCAGTATGGAGGTCCTTCAAACTAGGTATGGAACCACCATATGACCCAGGTTTACTACTCCTCAGTATTTATCCTAAAGAATTAAAGGCATCATGCTGGAGTGATACATGCATACCCCACATTTATAGTGGCACAATTCACAATGGCCAAACATGGAACCAGCCTAGGTGTCCATTGACAGACAAATGGATAAAGAAAATATGGAATATATACACAATGTAGTTTTATTCAGCCATAAAGAAAAATGAAATTATATCATTTTCAGGAAAATGGATGGAACTTAAGACCATTATGTTAAGCAAAATAAGCCAAACTCAGAAGGCCAAGTGTCATATGTTTTCTATATATATATGGAAGCTAGAGAGGAAAAAGGAAAAGAAAGGGGGATGGATCACATGAAAATCAAGGGGAGATCAGCTGAATAGAGAAAAGGGACCAGAGGGAGGGTGGAGGAAAGAAAAAAGGGATAACACTGGGGAATGATATTGGCCAAATTATACTATTATATTGTGTGTATGTACAAATATGTAACAACAAATCCTACATTATGTACAACTATCATGCACCAATAAAAATGTAGGGGGAAAAAGAAGATATGTTTTGTACATTCTGATCTCATTAAGTAGTAAAATTTTGTCATGATTAGAATATGTTAATTTCTCCCATGGATAACTGATGCATAAAAATTTAGAAGCCTCCACAATATAATAGTTCACCTGATGACCCCAGTTGAAAGTATTCACCAAAACTGAAAGGAAATCAGTCAACTATTTAAAATAGAAAAAATCAAATTTCTTTACAATTCCCTCTCAAGCTCTAAGTCAACCTGTGTAATAGGATCTTCTCAAGAAAAAAATTCAGCAGTTAGAAGAGTACTTGACATGACAATTCTGTGAATTGTTATGGTCAAAGGTACGTATTTAACACACATAAAAACACATATGTAGTTTTCCAACCCTGAGAATAATAATAAAGATATAGATACAGATTTTGTACAGAGATGCTTTAAGAGAGAACCTTAAATCAATGTAATATCAAAGGTGTTAAGGATGATGTATTCAGCATAAACGTTCTTACTTGACTACAAAGTTGAAACCTGGATCTTTTTTGGTAGATGTAAATGGATAGGCATGAAGTTAATGAATGAATAGGAAGTAAATTAATTAAATTATTCTCTCGTTTGCTGATGTTTATATACTGTGTTAAACCAGGGAAAATCAGTATGAATAAGTCAGAGTCCCTTCCTGAAAGAAGTTGAATAGTTTTAACAAAGCCAATATCAGCCTTTGAATGTGAAAATTAGCATCAAATTCTATTAGCATGAAATCCTAGCAAGTGTTCAGAAGAGGAATTTTGTGTATGAATTCTGTTTATAACTTCAATTGATTTTCCCTGGTGAATTATACTTATGGCTTCATTTGTTGTTTCCCTAAAATAAGTATATAATATTGTGACATTATTTTATATTTTGATACATTATGTATATATGTAGTAAAACTCCAAAAATTGTTTAGGGGAATGTGATGATTTTATAAATAAAAAAGACTAAAAGACAGATTTAAAAACTAGGTTGATACAACATTCATGATTTTAAAAAAACACATGCCACATTAGGAATAGGTGAGAACATACTTAACTTGATAAATAGCACCTACAAAAATCATAAAGCTGACATAATACTTAAGGGTGAAGACTGAATGCTTTCCCCATAAAATCAAGAAAAAGGCACGGATGTCCACTCTCACCATTCTTTTTTTTTTTTTATTTTTTTTTAGTTGTTGATGGACCTTTATTTTATTTATTTATTTATACACAGTGCTGAGAATTGAACCTAGTGCCTCACGCATGTTAGGCAAGTGCTCTACTACTGAGCCACAACCTCAGCCCACTCTCACCATTCTTATTCACCATAGTACAGGAAATTCTACCACAATAAGGTAAGAGAAAGAAACAAAAGACAAAAATTGGAAATGAAGAAATTTAAAAATGTCTTATATAGAGACAATAGGATTGTTTACACAGTAAATTCTAAGGAATCTATAGAAGCCTTCCTAGAATAAAAAGTGCATTCAGCAAGATAGAAGAATACAATATAAGTCTAAAACTTATAAGTCTACTTATAAGTCAGTCACATTTCTATATAGAAACAATAAAAATGAAAAAACTGAAATTTAAGGGGCTGGGGATATAGTTCAGTTGGTAGAGTGCTTGCCTCGCATGCACAAGGCCCTGGGTTCAATTCCCAATGCCACAAAAAGAAAAGAAACTGACATTTAAAACATAATGCCATTTACAATTAATTACTCCAAAGAAACTGTAGTACTTAGACATATATTTGACAAAACATGTATGGGAACCATATGCTGAAAACTTTTTAAATAGTGGTGAGAAAAAAAATCAAAGAGGACTTAAACAAATGTAAAGCCATAGTGTTCATGGACTGGAAGACTCAACATAATAAACATGTCAATTCTCCCAAATAATCTACAGGGCTAAGGCTATCCTTACCAAAATCATAGTAAGATTTATAATAACATATATAAACATTTTATAAAAGTTGTTTTTAAAGTTTTCAGGGCAGTGGCCCTGGTATACCTAAAATAACCTCAACAAAGAAGCATAAGGCAGAAGAAGAAATTATTCATGAGGAATCACTCTACCAGGATTAAGGTCTACCATCAGCTGCAGTAATAAATACATTGTGGTATCAGTAAACAGACTGTTGCCCCTAATAGCAACATTTTGTAAAACTGTAGAATGGTTTTACAAAATTTTATAGTATACACAAGTATTAAGTGTATGAGTACAGTATGGCATAAAATATCACAACCAAGATACTCATGTTTATACAATCCACCTATTTTGTTATTTCCCCAGTTTTACTTGTACTCATTGATGTGTTTGTGTGCATTTAGTACTATATAACTTTATCACATGTGTAAATTCATATAGCTGCCTTCACAGTCAGGATCCTATAGAGTTCTATTACTGAAAAGATCCCTCTTGTTGCCCCATAATTACCCCATCCATACCTTGCCTATAACACCCCCCTCCCTACCCTATCTCTAACCTCTGGCAATAGCACATCTAAAATATTCTCATTTCAAAACATTATATACATGGACTCATACAATACAGAACCTTTCTGCATTTTTTAAAAACAGCATAATTCCCCTGGAGATTCATCAAAAAATTGCTTTGCATATCAATAGTTTGTTCCTCCAACCCAGATGTCTCTCAACAGGTGAATGGATAAAGAAAATGTAGTTTAGCCAGGCACAGTGGTGCACGCCTGTAATTCCAGCACTTTGGGAGGCTGAGACAGGAGAATTGCAAGTTCAAAGCCAGCCTCAGCAAAGGTGAAGCACTAAGCAACTCAGTAAGACCCTGTCTCTAAATAAAACACAGAAATAGGAGTGGAGATGTGGCTCTGTGGTCGAGTGCCCCTGAATTCAATCCCCAGTACCAAAAAAAAAGAAGAGAAGAAAATGTGGTTTATATACCACACATGGAGTTTTACTCAGTCATAAAGAAGAATAAAATGATGTCATTTGCAGGAAAATGGATAGAATGGGAGAACATCATGCAAAGTAAATAAGCCAGCCTCAGAAAGTCAAGGATTGTATGTTTTCTCTCATATTAGGAAGCAAGAGAGAGAGAGAGATAAAAAGGGAGAGAAGAGTCTCACAAAAATAGAAGGGAAACAAATAGAGCAGAAGAAGGGGACAGAGAGAGAGAGAGAGGAGAGGAGGGTATGGGAAAGTATTGGGGAATAAACTCTACCACATTATATTATGTCTATGGTACTCTGTATAAACATACCACAATGAGTTCCCTGCATGTATACCTATATGTAATTATTGTGCACTAATTATAATAACAATAATAAAAGGGAGGTCAGTAGACTAAAGCAGATAGGTGGTAGAGAGAGAACGGGAGTGAAAGGGAAGGTGCTAGGGAATTAGATTGATCAGATTATGCTATGTGCATGTACATTATGGCATAATGGATTCTACTATTACATATAATTATAATATACCAAAAAAATTTTTAACTAATTTGTTTCCTTTTATTAGTATAGATATATCATAACTTGTTTAACCAATTACCTATTGAAAGGTATCTGGCTGATTCCAGTTTCTAGCTATTCAAATAAAATAAAGCTGCTATGGGCATTTTTTTCCCCCGCTATGGGTGTTCATATATGAAAATGAATTTTCATCCCCCGCCCCTGAATAAATGCCCTGAATGCAACTGCTGGGTCATATGGCAGTTGCTTGTTTTGTTGAGAAACTGCCAAACTCTTTTCCAGAGTGCTATACCACTTTCACCACCCCATTTTGTATTGTATAAGTTCTGTGTATTATATCCTTTTCATTCCCAGTGCTTTGCACAAGTTATAATACAAGTATATGTTGCTTTGAAATATATTTAAGTGAAGTTTAAAACTGGCAAGAAGGAAAGGTGAGGAAGGGTCAAGGATGTGACAAAGGGCAGCTTTACCAACAAGCCTTGCTCACGGACTTGATGCCACAAGGGACTAGACACAGAAGGTGGATGTACCTGCTAGGTCCAAAGCTGAAATGTTTAATAAAGACTAATACAAAAACTTGTAAATTGCATGCAACAATTTCTTATCTTCCTTACGTTGAAGCATCTAATGATAATATAAGGTGGTATGTAAAATAATCTGAGATGCCATGGTGTTATAGAAACACTGAGGGAGAGACCTGGAGGGATGACCCTTCCTCTGTCCTCCGTCATGTTAGGTCTCACTCTTGTTTTTGCTTTTCTTCCTCCTACTTGGCCTGTTTATCATCTCTATACTGTGTGCCTTTTTCATCCTAGTTGACTTTAACTTCACTTCTTTTCCTTCCAATTGATTTCCTGATTTCTTTTAATCACTCCTTCTTTTCCCCTGAACTTTCAGCTCTCCCTCCTGGAGATTTCTCTTGGTTTGTCTCTCTGATCAGTCCTATAAATTTACCTTAATTTAGGTCTTAGACTCTTAGAAGGGTTGCAGTTTGCTTAGGGAACTAAAGTAGGAAAAGCTGCTGGACAATTCCCTCTGAAGGTCTTGTTGCCTATTTTACTCTAAGCTTTTCTACCTCCCCATTATTTTCTCTTGGCAAAAAGAGAAGAGGGAGAGGGAGAGACAGCACACATGTGCACAGCAAGCACTCTACCACTAAGCTACCTCCTCAGCCCTTTTTTTAAATTTTATTTTTGAGACGGGATTGCACTAAATTCCCAGTCCTGCTCTTGAGTAGCTGGGATTATAGGCATGTGCCACTGCAGAGGGCTTCTATTATGTTTTTGAAACTGGTGAGCACTAAATGCATGATTGATAGTTAAACCCTACAAAATGGAAGTGGTTAAGGAAGGGAATATTTGGATAAGAAAGGAATTAAAACCTTGTGCTCAAAGCCCAAATGCCAACTTCTGACAAAGCCAAACATAACTGCCGAGTGCAGCAAGATGTGGAGTTCTTTTGCATTTTAATTCATCCAGATGGAAAATATGGCATTTCAGACACAGATTCATTCCAGATCCCAGAGCCAAGTTCTGGATGGAAAGACCATAGTGAGGACATCATTCATTCATGAACAGATATTATATACCAAGGTTTCTGCATTTTCTGGTACAAAATATAGAAAGACCACTCTGCAGTCTAACATTATAACAGGAATAGTGATATCACAATGGGGAACCAAATGTATTCGGAACTCAGGCTCAACCTCCTCAACCACCTCAAGCAAGCACAAAACTCTAACACCCAGTGCAGTAATTAAAAGTGCACTCTTCCTTAATGGAGTTCTCATTTCCCCAGTGCCTGCTCCAGGTGTTTACTAATGTTCAGAAAGTCACTTCTCAATGTTTTCTATTTGTTTTTTAAAACATTCAGATGTTAGAAATAGAAATGTTGGCTTTCACAGACTTACAAACATGTATGTGTGTGAGTTTGTGCATTTTTCCCAAGCTCAAGAATAAAACTAAAGAAACACAAGTTAAATGGGGACAAGGTAGTTTTAAGAGAGCAAAAAGTCTCAAATAATCATCATGTTGTTAGACAGGGTGTGCCCACTGGTACAAGACCTCACAGGGAGAGAGGCTGGACATTCAGGATGTTTACAAGTAAAAGTAGAAAGCAGAAAAAGTAGAACACACAAGGTCTAGTGTCCTGAAAGCTTGGCATGAATGTAGCCCAAAATAATTACAACTGCTGAAGCAGCGGTTCTGTTCCACACTATGTCCTTGTTATAAAAGATCAATAATAAATTAATAAGAACAAAGCAGCCCATCTAAATAAATAGCCATTTTGAAGCCTGATATTTTTTGTAGAGCTATGTATTTATACAGATTACATCAGTATTTTTTTTCCCAAACATAAGAGCAGTTTTGTTCAGGGAGAATCTCGATTTAAAGTGGCCCAAAAGACTAATCCCTGCAATTAGTGGAGAAATAGAAAGCTGGTGCCCAAAGGCAACAAACAAAAATAATTCATTTAAAAAAAAAAAAAAAAAAGTCTTGCCAGCTGCTGTTGATGCCCACAAACTTGCTCGACTTCATCTCCACCCTGACAGGGAAACCAGGACTGGACTTGTTTGAAGGTGAGTGGGACTTGGCCAGCGTGAGTGTGCACAGAGGCAGCGCCCCTAGGGTATTGTGGGGTTTGGAGATTGGAAGGTGAAAGCTGGAGAAGCCGGAGGAACTAGCCCTAAAGCCCAGGGATGGCTTGACAAAGGTCAAAGCCAGCGGGGTAAATCTATTCGTTTGCGCCCCGATTTGCAGTCTGCCAGGAGTTGACTTCGGCCAGGAGAGGGTGACCAGTCAAAAAAGGGAGGTCCCGCGCGTGCGCGGCCGGCTCTGGACGTCTCCAGGAGTTCCCAATTTGCGATCCCCTTTTTCTCCTAGCCTGCAAACCGCAGATCCCTGCTTCTCCCCCTCCCCGACCTAGGTGCGTTGGGGCCGAGCCGGGAGCGCCCCTTACCAAGCCAGAAGTGCAGGCGGTAGGCGAAACCTCGGCTCGCCTTGGTGGTGTGCAGCACCAGGTAAGCATCCCCGACGTAGAAGTCGCCGTAAGCGCTCTGGGGCACCGGCACCAGCTCCAGCTTCTCGATCCTCCAGACCTGCAGACCCGCCTGTTTGCCTGCCCGGGCGAACTCCTGGTGGTACACTTCCTGGGCCATGGTTTCCCGCAAGCGATGCTCGGAGAGGCACAGGACCTGGCCTAATCTGGAATACGACCGGAGACCCGCAGAACAGACCCTGTTCCCCGAGACTTTATAGGGCGCGCCCTCGAGAGAGGCGGGGCCGGTACACGGGCGGGGCTAAGTGCCCAGGCTGGAGCTGCTCGCGAGCAGTGGACGGCTTACCCGAGGGAGCGCCGCTCTGGCTGCCAGTCCAACGCCCTTCACCAGACAACTAGAGGAGTTGGAGTCTCAGAAATCTTGAGATTCGGAAGGAATTTATAGGAACTCCAGGGATGCCTCTTCCAAAAACCTGAACTATCCCCGACAACCAGCGGGGGAGATAAAGGATTAAAACTGCTTGACAACGTGCACCCCATTACCACGGTTCTGCAATCTTTTCCCCTTCTCTCACGACTCGTTACTTCTGCCTCCCAGATGCTCCCGCAGCGGCAGAGGCGGTGAGGTTACGAAAGAGCGAGCGCACTAGCACTTAACAACGTTAAGTCAGCGTTTCCGTAGGAGGAGCAGTACCTGTTATTTCTGCCCACATAGAATTTTCCACTCTTAGAACAAGGCTTTCTCTGCGGATAGCAGCACCTGCTGTTAGGGAGTATAACCAGTGGGCCACTTTGGCATCCTCCCTCCCGCCATTTTTAATGCATTGATGTGTTAAAATTCCTAATCATCCATTCCATCATTTCATTGACTGGTCTCTCCGTTTCTGATGGCCCAAGTTTCGCTTTGTCTTATCTTCCCAGTTTGTAAATGCCATGCAAAACAGCATGTCAAGTTTCTTGGAAAGGATAAAACCCGAAAGACTGGCTGTCCTACTCAGGGGACAGAGCTCTGCAAATCCCCTGGAGTTCAGGAACTGTAGTTAAGTTCTCTTGCCACCTGCCACCTTTGACCAAGAAAGTTACTGAAAAAAACAGCACCCATCCTCCTGGGATGTTCCCAAGCAGGGCTGTTAGTGGCTATAATTTTATGCTTGGCCTGCCTTTTGAATTACCTATTATCTGGCTTCAAGGTACTAATTTTCTCCATGTTTTACCTACAGTTTTTGCTTTTAAAGCATGACAAAGCACTGTGGAGTACACATGGAAAATTACTCCGTTTTGCATTCATTTAACAAAGCTGGTATGGCAAAGATTTCTACTGTTACTTATAAAGCAAATCACCAAGTGCAAAAAGGATCAGAAAGCTGATTTTTTTTTAGTTGTAGGTAGACACAATATCTTTATTTTATTTATTTATTTATTATGTGGTGATGAGGATCGAACCCAGTGCTTCAAGCATGTGAGGCAAGCACTCTACCACTGAGCCACAATCCCAGCCCCAGAAAGCTGATTTTTATGCGTGTAAATTTTCTTGGGAGCTCCCTAATAATAAGTTCACAATTCAATTTATTCCTTAATTGATTTATGTTTTAAAATGCATATTACATGACCCTGTTAAAAACTCAATAGTACAAAATGTGTGCAATAAAAACTTTTCTGCATTTTATCCTGCCACCCACCCATTTGCTTTTCTCTAAGGCAACTAAGCTACGAGTTTCTCACATATTTTTCCAAATATTTTTCATCAGAAATAATACGGGTAATCTAGATTTTTTTTATTTTAATCAGAAATGGTAGAATAATCACTGTTTAGGATCTCGATCTCTCTCTCTCTCTGTCTCTCTGTGTGTGTGTGTTACACAATACTTATAGAATTGTCCCTTTTTACTGACCACACGATAGTCCATCTAACAAATGTGCTGTAATTTATTTAGTTCAAATTCACAAGCATTTGTGTCTTTATTTTGCTAATACAATGGTGCAATGTGCATTATTATAACTGAAATAAATGCTTAGAAATGTAATGACTAAAGTTGTTGGAATTAAATGTGTTCGATGATGGTGATAATCACTACAAAACCAGTAACTATCTATCATTTGCTGATCCTCAGCAATGATAGGCTATGGCACAGGTTGCCTGGATTCAATTCTGGCCTCCATTCTTAGTTCTGAGGCTTTCTGCATATCACTAAACTATGGTAACCCTTGAGTTCTTCATCTACAAAATGAGACTACAATAGTATCCAACTTATAAAACTGTGATTTGGGTTTAATAAGTTGACACAAATAAAGCATTTGTGTCTGTTACAAAGAAAATCTTCAGCAATTAGGAGCTCTTCTTAAGTGGTTATGACCTTGTTTTGCTTCTCTAGATCCCTTCTCCAATCTTCGGCATCCTGGGGTCCTCCCTTGAGACTGACGTGAATGGCTAAAACAGTAAGGCTCTGATGTCCTCTACCTTACGATTTGGTCAAAGACCTCACAGAGAAAAAACATGAGATCGAAATATGTCTTTGCCCATTTTGTGTTATTATAACTCAATAATACAGGAAGAAAACAAATTTATTTCTTATGGTTCTGAAGGCTAGGAAGTCCAAAGTCAAGGGACCTGCATCTGGCAAGGGCCTTCCTGATGCATCATCCATGGCAGAAGACAGAAGAGGAAGAATCATGAGAGTGAGCAAGAAACAACTTGCAGCCTCAAGCCCTTTTGTATCAGCATTAATTTGTTCACAAGGGCAGAGCCTTCATGGCCCAATCACATCTCAAAGGTCTCACCTAATACTGCACAGGAGCTGCAGTGTTCTTATAGGGTACATTCAAAGTTGAGCAGAGTATTTATTTCCTTACTTTCTCCACCAAGTCACTATTCCTTTTCTTTTCTTCTTCTTGATACTACGGATTGAACCCTGGGGCTGTCTACCACTGAGCTACACCCCCAATCTTTTTTCTTTTGAGACAGGGTCTCACTGAATTGATGGAGGCTGGCCTAGAACTTGTGATCCTCCTGCCAAGTTGCCGCAATTACAGACATGCATCATCATGCCAGCCTACTATTTCCAGGCAAATAATTCCATGTGCCTTTTTTCCCCCTTTGGGTTATAATTACTATAATATATAATATCACCTCACATAATATCCCCTTTTGGTTTTTCTTTTCTACTTCCACATTTAGCTTCTTTAAAACACAAAACAAACTTCTGGAATTTTACTATTTTGTACACATTCTCTGTTATAGTTTGATAAGTTTTATTATCTACATTGTTTTCTTCTAACCAAAACTATGAATGGTAGGTATAATAAATCTCTTTGTACAGAGGAGGAAACTGAGACTTTTAAATTGTCACAGGTCACCCAGCTGAGTAACCAAAGACAAATTCAAACCCACTCTCAAATTCTAAGGTATTTGCTCTTCACAAAAACATTCTCAGCTGGGCATCGTGGCTTATGCCTATAATTTCAGTGGCTCGGGAAGCTGAGGCAGGATGATCACAAGTTCAAGGCCAGTCCCAGCAACTTATCAAGGCCCTAAGCAACTTAACAAGATCCTGTTTCAAATTTTTAAAATTTTAGAAAGGAACCAGGCGCTGTGGCACATGCCTGTAGTCCCAGCACTTTGGGAGGCTGAGACAGGAGAATCGTGATTTCAAAGCCAGCCTCAGCAACAGTGAGACGCTAAGCAGTTCAGTGAGATTCTGTCTGTACATAAAACACAAAATAGGGCTGGGGATGTGGCTCAGTGGTCAAGTACCCTTGAGTTCAATCCCTGGTACCAAAAAAAAAAAAAAAATTAAAAAGGGCTTGAGTGTGGCTTAGTGGTAAAGCACCCCTGGGTTCAATCCCTGGCATCAAAAACAAACAAGCAAAAACCTTTATTAACAAATATAAATATTTGTATTCTGTTTTTCTTAGCATTTTTGTATTTAATATTTTCCATAGACTTTATAATGATAGACTCTATTTTGATTAAAAAAATTTAATGTTGAAAAAAAAACTAATCTCAATCCAAGTTATTGGGCCAAGCTTTGTTCACTTAAGTATTTTGTTCACTTCATACTCTCATTTTCCTCCAACTAGTACCTAGGGAAGCCTCTGATCTAGTGTATCCCATGTAGCACTAAGAAACTTTGTTTTACCTGTGTCACTGAGCTGTTCTGTCTTGGTTTCCTTACCTGTGGAGTGAAATCATTTGTTCTCTTCATCTCTTTAGGGAAAAAATACAAGAACTGGTGCTCTGGATAAAAGATAATTTAAAAATCAGATTTATCATTTAAATTCAGCTTCATTTCAGTGAAAACTCCTTTCTAGAAGAAATGAAAGGGAACTTTGGCATCGGTGAAAGTAAAATTCCTTCTGGCTAGAGCTGGGACTAGGGCAGGACCAGTGAGACACGTGCTTGTGAGGCAAAATTTAAGAAGGTGCACTTACAAAAATAACCCTCAGCAATCAATAAATACCACTTCGAGTCATTATTTTTAAAAAATCAAATTTAATGCAAAAGGTAATGATAAAATTGGCATTTCAATTCAAGGCAGTATTGTTGCTAGTGCTGTACAGGGCCATGTTAGAGTCTGGGGCAAAGAAAATAAACTGATCCTGCCTATACTTAGAATTTTTTATATTTGGCTCACGATTTTGCATTGCTGTTAAAGCATAGCATTAACATACTATTTATCTTGATCACTGTTTTTTGTTTTGCCATTCTGTGCCCTAGGCAAGTGCCTCACTTTCCTGACCCTGGTCCTATCCTGGCTAGGCAAGCTCCAGAATCAAAATTTCAACTTCCTGCTAGAATATGAATGTTGATAGAAATTATTTTATAGGATTGTCAAGAGGATTAAATGGATAAATATATAAAATTTGGAACAGTACCTAACACATTGAAATGTAACAGTACACTGAACTGAGAATGATTAAATTAACTTCTCTTAATCTAATTCTATAAGAATAATGTTTCCAGAATCTAGTTTGGATAGATTTCCTAACAACCCCCTGAAAAAAAAGTATTCCTCCAGCCCAGCACAGTGGCATATACCTATAATCCCAGAGACTCCGGAGGCTGAGGCAGGAGGACTGTAATTTTGAGGCCAGCCTTAGCAACTTAGCAAGGCCCTAAGCAAGCTTAGTGAGACATGGTTTCTAAATAAAAAATAAAAAGGGCTGGGGATGTGGCTCAGTGGTAAAGTGCCCCTGTATTAAATTCTTGATACCCCCCCCAAAAAAATCCTCCAAAACCAGATGCCAGTTTTCTTTCCATGCTTTTATTCTCATTCATTCTTCTCTCCACTTCATGTTATTGCCCTTCTTTCATATCTATTGAAGCTTTCCTTATTCTTATAGTGTAATCATCATTATCTCCTTTGATAGAGTAAATTTCATCATCCTCTGCACTCCCAACACTTTTTCCCCCAAGCCAAACTGTATCCAGCTTTACTAAAGATACTTTTCAAAAACAATCATGGTGTTTCAGGCAGGACATGGGCAGACAATCTTTAACAGTATACAACAACTTTCAAACTCCCTTCTTGAATGGACTCCTCAAATCAGAAAGCCACTATAAAGCCCAATGAAGTCTTCATTTGATACTCTGAATAGGAAAAGTTCAGAATGAGGGTTGACATTTCACATTTAGCCTGTTGTTTAACAACTTTTCACAAGCTGACCCTGACTTTCAGGAAATGAAATGAAAATGGCAAAAATATTAACCTACAGCTCCACAATCTAGAAAAGGAACTGCTGATCTTCTGAGTGACACTGTCTCAACAATGTCACTGGAAAGTCCATATTGCCTGACACACTGGTAAAACCAATTTTTGGGAGTCAGGTCCCAGCAGGTCTGAATTTAGGGAGTTAAGTCTATGCCAACGGCAGAGAGGGAGAGGAGGATATAAAGATGAATTTGAGTTTTTCATACCACAAGGTGTTTGTGCCAAGGTGGCTATGTGTGCCAACATCAGGGAATTCCTCCTCCAAGAGGAAGTCTCTCAAAACTAGCAGGGAAAGCTGTCCCCCCACCCAACAGCAAACCAGCTTTGGAGACATTCTACTAGTGACATATGCTCCTTCCCCTCAAAACAACAATGAAGTGCTCTGTGCTAACAACATAGCTCTAAAAAAAAAAGTAAAACAAAATTCTGCATTTTTATAAAATTTGATTAAGCAATAGGTCTTTTTAGGCTTGGGCTCTGGCTTTGCAGGAGCAGGTTTAGCAGACAACCTTGCAGATCTTCTCTGTGGTTCGTCCTTCACCTTGACTTCATCTCCTTTTACATTTCCTTCAGCCTTCTCTTAGAGGGCACGGTGGCAATGGGGCAGCGGTACGCAGGTGCTCAACGTGGGGTTACAGTGGCGCTCAGCTTTGATGGGTCCGGGGATTCCTTCTTGTCTCTTCTTCTTCACCAACAGCCTTGATATGTGCTCACATTATAATAGTTACCACCCTCTAAAATGTTCTGAGGTGTGTTTTCTCTTACCAGATTGTGGGCTCACTTAGAGACTTACTACAGTAATACATGTTGAGTATTCATGATCGGATTGGTAGTTTGGGATTAAGTTACATTTTTCTTTCATCAATTTAACAATCCTCTTAGTCCAGGAAGAAAAAGCCAATATGAATAAGTCTTTTCCCAAGAGTTGGGAGGATTGAGGCATGCAATCATGTGGTTGAATTCAAGATCTGTGTTCTAGAGTATTAATGTTCAAGAAAAATATTTTGTAGTTTAATCCTTAAAAAATAATGTCAAACAATATGATTGATTATTTGTGCAATTCATTAGAATGAGTTGGTAACAACAATTGGCTTCAAGTGATCTTCCTTCCTCAAGTCATAGAATCTCAGAGCTGACAGCCATCTTATTTTATTTCTACCAATGCATCATAACCACAGAATTATTGCAACTGAACATTTATGAAAGATAAGTATACTTTTTTTTTCCAGGTGAGGGAAATGCTTCAAATGTGCTATTTACTTACCTTCCTTTGATTATAAGTAATAAAAAGTATAATTTAAAATACATTTCTTTTACTGGATGTCCTGATAAATTGTAATAATATATGTTTGATTTACCAAAAGATTTTTGGGCATAAGCACAGAACCTAGAATCAGAAGACTTGATCGTTGTGAGGATAAAAGAGATGACATATGTTGAAGCCCTGGGCACACAATCAATAAACATGGTTAATCATCAGTAAGAGCCCTGAGCCCCAGCTCCCATCACAGCTTGGTGATTAGAATAAAATTGCACTCTAGGGAAGTGTATTTTCATCCAGTCAGCCCAGGGAAGACTGAAGAATTCTCTTTTTAATTCTCCTACTTTTAAAAAAGTTTCAATCAGGATCTTGAACCTCCCCCTTCATGAATGAATTATTTTAACATTACACATAAGACTATGAGTAGAGGTAAAAGTTTTATTGGTTTTGAATGTTTGCTGTTGTGATATACACACACACACACACACACACACACACATATGTAAACAAGTAGATTACAAAGGGTTGATCTGGCACACCCCTCCTAATGCTATCATGTATTATTGTTATTACACAGGCAATTAAAAAGTCCTGTGAGATTACTGTGAGAAGACATCATCATTTCTCCAGAAGTTTAGATGTTAGAAAGTGCTTTTAACCAAAATAAAGATTGAAAAGTATGGTCTTGGAGATATTTATGGTTTAAAGTGATAATTTTTGCTTAAGCTCAAATTTTTCTAAATGGAGAACAGAGGTTTAAAACTATAAAATTCAGGCTAAAGCACCTTGAGACTAGCAATTTTTTTTTCCTTTTGTCTGGCATTTCTAACATCTCTTTACTAATAATCACAATTAACCTTTTATTCAGTTTTGTTTGTTTATAGCCCTGGTTTTATCAGATAAAGAGAAATAACTCCAGATTTTCAAGAAATACATCAGCAATATTTGAATGTCAGAACTGTGTGACATGAACTTATAGAAGTCACACATGACCAAATTATCATTTTTTAAAATATTTTTTTAGTTGTCAATGGACATTTATTTATTTCTCTATCTATCTGTCTATCTATCTATATATCTATATATCTATTTATATGCAGTGCAGACAATCACACACGCTAGGCAGGTGCTCTACCCACTGAGCCACAACCCCATCCTCCCAAATTACCATTTTTGTGGTGAAGATACTTACAAAAATAAGGTTGATTAATTAACATAAAATCAAAGGGAAGGTTGTTTTAAAAAGTCGGAGCTTGATGATTTCCTTCTGTTACACAGGGATCACTTCTATTAGCCAATTCTTTTCTTGACTCCACATCCCCTTGCACACGTTTAAATTGAGCAATTTGACTAGTATTCCTTTTACTCTTAGCTTCCCCTTTTCTTGGTATTTTGAGGCTTCCCTGAAATCACAGGCTTCTTTGAACTATTTCAATGAACTAAAGGACTTTTTAGCATATTTTATTTCACATAATTCAGGAAACACTTTCTTTTGAAGCTGTCTTCTCAGTACCTTTCCTAAAATGACAAGGATGAAAAATAACTCAACAACTGTTCCCTGGACTCCTGATAGCCACACTCATAGCTGAGACCCAATAAGAGAGATGGGGAGCAACTTACTTCACCAAAGAAGTCTGGGGCACTGAGGTACTTGACATAGCTTAAAAGCTATCTATTAATATTTAAAAAGATTAATGAGAATTATATTTATTGTGAATTTTTTTTATTTCTTTATTTTTTTTTAGGTACCATGGATTGAACACAAGGAGTTTAAACACTGAGCCACATCCCCAACCCTTTTTATTTTTTATTTTGAGATAGGATCTCACTAAGTTGCTTAGGGCCTTGCTAAGTTTCTGAGGCTGGCTTTGAACTTGTGATCCTCCTGCCTCAGCTTATAGGGCCACTGGGATTACAGGCATGTGTCACTGCACCTAGCTTATTCTGCATTTTTCTGATTAGTTACACGTGTTTATAGAAGATACTTTTGAAATTACTATATACAAACTAGATTAAAATACTCCCTAATCATACAATGTAGGAACCCTCTCTAATAACATTGTAAACAACATTAAGATCATAATCTGGGGGCTGGGGTTGTGGCTCAGTGATAGAGTGCTTGCTTCGCATGTGTGAGGCACTGGGTTCAGTCCTCAGCACCACATAAAATAAATAAATAAATGTACTGTGTTCATCTACAACTAAAAAAATATTTTTTTTAAAAAAAAGGTCATAATATATATACACAATGGAATATTACTCAGCAACAAGAGAGAATAAAATTATGGCATTTGCAGGTAAATGGATGGAGTTGGAGAAAATCATGCTAAGTGAAGTAAGCCAATCTCAGAAAACCAAATGCCGAATGTACTCATTGATAAGTGGATGCTGATCCATAATGTGGGAAAGGACATGGGAACAAAGGTGGATCTCCG
>PVHX01007250.1:0-92971 GCA_004024805.1 Geosciurus inauris | reverse complement strand
CAGAAAGTACTTATGCCTGTGGGCAGAAGAGGAGTAAGAGACCAGCCAGAGTACAGACGATAAAGGAACTTCAAAGAGAAATCAGAAGTCATGGATTATACTGTAGTTTTAGGGAATAGCTCTTCCAAGACACCATGGAAACTACTGGAAGTGAGTCAGATATGATTTGACTCTTGTTTACATGCCTTCAGTACAATCCCGGATCATGATCATTGTCTACAAGGCTCTGCCAATATTTTCACCTCAGCATCCTCCAATCTTCTTGACTGTTCCTAAGGATTTTATTCCATTTTCTTTTAAAATGTACCCAGATGGCTCTTTGCTCAGGCTTTGGGCACTTACTCTTGGCTTGCCATGAAACTCTTTTTCAAAATCTTTGTGTGGCCACTTACTTATTTGGGGAGGCTTCTGCTCAGAAGTCACTTTACTCAAAGGATACTCCAACAGCAATCAAGAGTACCTGATGTAAACAGACTATACCATGACTGTTCATTGCTTTCTTTGCAGCACTCAATAAAAACTGAACTTAGTGTTTAGTCTTTGGTCCCCAATTCTAGAGTATAAGCTCCATTGTGAATAGGAGCCCTTGCCTGTATGACAGCAGTTAATGTGACTAGCTGGCATACATGAGTAGTGCTCAAGAATTTTTTGTTAACTAATTAGTACTTTATTGTTATGTCTGAACTAACTTTTAATATTGGTATTGTTTGAACAGTGCTTTGCAGAATTTATTTAATGACTATTATTCTTCAGAAGAAAAAAGTACCAAAGTTTCTTAAGTGATTTTTTCTTTCATCTTTGTTTACTCTAAAACATAGATCTTAGAATTTCAGAATTTGAAGAGAACAAAATCAAATCTCTTATCAACAAAATAATTTGCAGTGGATAAATGTATTCAAAGGTATGGAAAACACATTAGAGTATGATTTTTCCAGCAAACTATTTACTGTTTCTTCCATTTGTATTAGAATTATTTTATTAATTATATTGCAATCTTGTTGAAACACTGATTTTTAAGCCTGCCTAAACTTCCACTGTCTCTATCCTAGGATTGAGCATATATGTGGTCTTCCAAAAACATATAAGATGTTTAATTGATTTATTGGAATACAGAATGTCATTCATTACAAAGAACATTTAGAAAAAGCATATTTCAAAAAATGTGACAGTTTCCAAATCTTTCCTTCTAACATTTCAATTTTATTACCATGATAAACATTTTGAGGTAACATTTTATGTTCATATTATTTTTATGAGTGTGTGAAGAAAATCTATTCAGGAAAATATTTACCCAAAATTCGGTTTTCTATTGGATTCATGGTTTTCCCATTTGAGGGGGGGAAAAAAGGAAAATAAATAAATAAAAACTATTTTGAAAAAATATTTTTATTAAAGGCTATATAAAACAGAAAAAGGTTCAACTAATTTCTTCCCTAGAGATGAGTTTAATTTAATGGAAAGATTTGACTTGTAGACCCAGCTTATCATGAACTATTTTTTTAATGCAACTATTTAGGCTTAATGCAACTTCATGTGCTTTTATTTTCTCATTTCTGCTCATTCTATGCAGAGCTCAGTGGATAAAATAATAAAAGTAAAAGTCCTTTTAAAATGATAAAAGTGTATGGACACAACAAATATATGAAAAAATGTTAAATTTCTCTAGCAATTAGAGAAATGCAAATTAAGACTACACTGTGATTCATCTAACTCCAGTCAGAATGGCAGTTATCAAGAATACAAACATCAATAAATGTTGGTGGGGACGTGGGGAAAAAGGTACACTCATACATTGCTGGTGGAACTGCAAATTGGTGTGACTACTTTGGAAAGCAATGTGGAGATTCCTCAGAAAACTTAGAATAGAACCACTATTTGGCCCAGTTATCCCACTCCTCAGCATATACCCAAAGGACTTAAAATCAGCATATTATAGTGATGCAGTCACATCAACATTTATAGCAACTCATTTCACAGTAGCTAAGCTATGGAACCAACCCTAGGTGCCTTTCAACAGATGACTGGATAAAGAAAATGTAGTATATGTACACAGCGGACTATTATTCAGCCATAAAAAGGTGATTTTATGACTTTTTCCAGTAAATGGATGGATCTGGAGACTATCATGTAATAATAAGCCAATTCCAAGAAACCAAAGTCTAAATGTTCTCTCTGGCTTGGTACAGTAGTGCACTCCTGTAATCTCATCACTTTGGGAGGCTGAGACAGGAGAATGGCGAGTTCAAAGTCAGCCTCAGCAACTGCGAGGCATTAAGCAACTCTGTGAGACCCCTCTACATAAAACACAAAATAGGGCTGGGATGTGGATCAGTGGTCCAGTACCCCTGAGTTCAATCTTTGGTACCAAAAAAAAAATGTTCTTTCTGATATGCAGATGCTAAACGCACAATAAATGGGAGTGGGAAGAATAGAAGTACAGTGGATTGGATAAAGAGGAATGAAGGAAGGGAGAGGGTATGGGAACAGGAGAGACAGTAGAATGAATAGGACATAACTTTCCTATGCTCATATATGAATACATGACCAGTGAAACTACACATCATGTATGACCACAAGAATGGGACCCTAATTAGAATACATTATACTCCATAAATGTATACTATGTCAAAATATTCTCTACTGCCATGTATATCTAAAAAGAACAAATAAAAAAAAGAAGTCTATGGACATGAAAGGTTCTATGTAACTATCTGAAGGGCTCTGTGCTTCACAGCAACAAAGAAAAAAAGTCATGCTGCAGTAACCATCACCTGTTCTGAATCATAGATCCCAAAGACAAAGGGCTATTAAAGGTCTCTTTCTGTGCTTACGTGCCTTTTATAACAGGTTTGTTAAAGTTGCAATGTGTGTTTCTGAAGGTACATGAGGTCACTGTAGATAGTAGATGGTCACTATTAGGTAGATAGTTTAGCCATAAGCAGGCGGGTAGAGAAAGGACAATAAAGGGCATGAACGTACAGGGAGACACTAGACATCCACACTAAAATCCATGAGCCACATGACCGAGGATACAAGGAACTTCATCCATGTAGGCAATCATTTGGGAAATGGGGATTGATATGTCAAAACCACCCCAGTCATATTTAACTATAAGCCCTGGAGGAAACTATAATTATAAGACCAGAAAATGAGGACTGATAGGTCAAAAACATCCCCCAGTCATAGTTAATTATAACTCCTTAAGGAAACTACTGGTTTCAGACTATGTCACCACTCTATCTTGTTCCAAGCTCTCCAGGACACTTCCTTATCATCAAAATCTTGTCACTAGCACCCCTTGTGACTAGGTCCTTATGACCCTTATATAGGAGGCTCACTGTAGGCTATATCATGGGGTATTTAAACACTTTAGAGGGTACAAGAGAATATGATAAGAACAAAGGGGTCCTCAAAGCCTTAAAAACCCAGGCTCTATTAGAGCCACACTGTTCAGAGAAGGTACAGGCCACTTAGTGCTTATCTCTTACTCTTCCTTTTCCAAATAAACTCCTGTCTGCTACCATGTGTGACTTGTTTAAAATCCTTCTGAGAGATCACAAGAACCAGTGACTGTGGATTCCCACCATTGCTCCAGCTCCACAGGTTTCCTCTACAGCAGTACCCAAGTAAACATATTAAGTGATGTGCTTATCTTAAAGACTTTTATGAAAAAAATGAAACAAAAATATCAAAACAAAGATATCAAATCTTTAGCATGGAAGATATTATTGCTTTCAATAACATTAATTTATTTAAGCAAAAAAGATATCATTTTAAGATAAAAAATTAAAACATGGTTCATAAATATGATACATTGTGGATACAAGTTTTTAAATCACTGAAGCTTGGGAAGAATTTTTCTGCAACCATGTGTGACACTTAATGGTCACTTGGCCTCTGACAGATCCACAAATGAAATCCCGCTGCTGGCCCAGGAAGCTTATTCTATTTTTAGGAGTCTCTGGACATCTCAAAATCTTTCTTTTACATGTGTGAAATCCATTTCCCTGTAACTTCCAGCATTCAGTCTTAATTCTACTATTGAGGACACCTGGAACAAGTCTACTTGCTTTTTCTCACTTCCTGTAGACACCCTGAAGCAATACCAAGCCTTGGCAGTAACCCTTACCCTCTCCCACTCTCTCCTACAACGTATGGCTTAACTAAGGAGGCCATGTGAAGAGGGCTTTAATAATGCAAATTGGTAAAACTGACATTGTTTTTGTTGCCCAATTCCAATCTGATGTTTTTTATATTTTTATTTTGGCCAATTCTATGGGGACCAAAAATATTTTGTATAAATTGGGAGAAAAGTATTCTTAAGTTTTGAATTTGCTTTCATAGATAATTGTGAATTTGTTAGTATTTTTAGGGAATAAAGAAATTCCAAATTTCATAATGATTTTTCTGTGAGATATTTTCGCCTGTTTCAACACTACAATTATTTACTGAAGGCCAGCAAAGTTGAGTATTCACACTGTTTTTTAAACTTGGTTTACAATTTTTTTACAATACATTATTACAAAGACCAAGTTATGTCTTTGTAACAATGTCTTCAAAGATGTTGATTATGTTTGGAAAAGAAGAGAGTAACTTTAAAAAAGACACATCAGCATATTCTATTCTTTTTTTTTAAATATTTAATTTTTTTTAGTTGTAGGTGGACAGAATATCTTTATTTTATTTTTATGTGGTGCTGAGGATCGAACCCAGTGCCTCACGCATGCTAGGCTAGCAGGCTACCACTGTGCCACATCCCAGCCCCCCAGTATATTCTATTCTAAATCTCCTCTTTGTGCTGAGACTTCTGACATCTCACAAATATAGCAGTTTTCATTTCTTTCCATGTATGCAAAGGAACTAGAGCAGAAAAATAATTCAAGGGAACAAAGCCATGGCATTCTATCTCTAATGAACACTACCTTTTGCTTATTTCAATGTTCAGCTGAGAGGACCAGGCTGATTAAAATGTACACCCAGGAACACACTGAAGAAAAATGATTTAAAAATATTGGCACATGGACAAAATAGAGTAGCTGGGATCAGATTTACCCTACCACCTGAGAAACAAACAAAATGAAACAATAGCATAAAACAAAAGGTAAAATTTGGACAAATCTTACTCTGTTTAATTAAGGATTTAGATTATCCAAAAGACATCATTAGGAGGCTGAAAAATCATAAGTTGGCAGAAGGTGTTTGCATTGCTTCCATACAACAAAGAACTCATATCCAGAATCAATACCTTCGAAATTAAGAAGGAAAAAAATTAAAAATAGTCAAAGACTTGAGCAGAACCTTCATAAAAGAGAAATGGCCAAGTAACATTTAAAAAAATATTTAATGTCATTGCCCATCAGGGAAACGCAGATAAAGACCACAAGAAATAATACTACCAGTTTAACTTAAGATTTAAAAACTGCCAATACTAAATACTAGAGTAGACATAGATCGACTGAAATTCTTTTACACTTCTGTGGGAATTTAGATCATCACAACCACTTGACAAAAATGTTTTTAAAGTATCTCCTAAAGTTAAGCAAAACACCTTAAAAGTCCACTCTTAGGTGTATGTGATACCTATAATGTGTATGTATATAGTCCACACAATGATTTATGCAAAAATATTTTTATCATCAATGAGTTGAAAGATATTACACACTGTATAATGCCATTTGTATGATGTTTAAGAACAGGCAAAAGATATTGATGGTTCTGTCTAGGGGTAGGGGCAGCCTCACTTCCAAGAAACATGAGGAGATCTTACAACGTATCTCAAATGTTCTATGTCATGTTTGGAATGGTGATTATATATTAAAATACACTTTGGTTGTATACTTAACATCAGAGACATCTACATAAATATGTTTGGAAAAATATTCACTGGATCCCCCTTTTTCATTGCATGACATGTAATGAATGCCCTTTATTGTACTTGAACCTTCCCACCTTTCAAGTTCATTGTGCTTCATGTGATGCATGTATCCAATATTCCAGGTGCACTTCCTTTTGAGTTTTGCACTTTTCCAGCACCACCATTTGTTTTTAAGAATTGTCCCATCTTAAAATCCCTGTACCCCTTTCTGTCTGTTGATATCCTACAAGCATTTTGATTCAATTCTGATACTTCTAGGCGAGATCATTTCTTCCTTCCTATGACTTTTAAGCATTCATTAATCTCATTTGCAAATGATTGCATGTGAATTTTCCCATTAAAGTGTGAACTCTTTGAAAGTAAGAACTATGTTTAATTTGTCTTTACATTTTAGACACATAGCACCATGCCAAAAATAAATCAGTGCCCAGAATAGTTCATAGAGCACACTTGGCTACTTTCTATTCTTGTGACCAGTCAAAGACATGTAAAGTTGTTGTACCAGGAAGGTTGTGGAGTCCATATTTACTCAAGTGGTTCTGTTTAGCTTTTGCTTCAAGCATTGAAAAGGAAGAGATTCTTTTTTTTTTTTTTAAATGTTTTTTTTAATATTTTTTTTTAGTTACAGATGGACACAATGTCTTTATTTTATTGCTTTGTATGTGGTGCTGAGGACAGAACCCAGGGCCTCACGCATGCGAGGCAAGCGCTCTACCGCTGAGCCACAATCCCAGCCCCAGGAAGAGATTCTTAATGCTAATATGGATTTAACTTTTTTCCCTTCATGAGCAGAGCAGGAAGTGGCTGATCATGCAAAGAACACCTAATTGTCAGAGAGACTGCAGACCCAGATTTCTTGAAGAGAATGTTGCTGCATTATGTTCGGGTTATATTAGGGTTAACAGACACAGACTAGTTCGCTTGGTCTCTTTTATTTTTTTATTTTGTTTTGGAGGAAAAAGATTCTAGCCATGTGACAATCTATTCAAACAAAGGGGGCTTTAGGGAAGTTTGTGTACTGAAATCAGAGTAGGGAACCACCAGGAACCAAAAAAATAGCTCCTGACTGATTATCTTTTTTTCTCTACCAACTTTTATTTCTTCTTTTTTTCTTGCTTCTGTTTCCTTGAACTTGACTCATCATGATTTCTCTGTATACTTCTATCATGACATTTAATGATAGATTCACTATTAATACCTTTCTCTATCTCTCCTAATTCAAATTCCGAAGGGGCTCTGGTAGACCCAGATTACCTTATCCTTCCTAGTTTTGACCTAGGTCATTAGCCCATTTAGTAGGCACCAAATTGAAGAATTTTTCCATTTACCATAATACATTGATATTTAGATCAAGCCTTCATTAACATGACAACTCTGGTGATCAAAACTGGTAATCATACATTCCTCACTTCAAAGAAATTGCAAGGTGGCTTATTTTGCTTAATGATTACATCTGTGTTTGTGGACATCAAACAACTATTTATTAAATTAGCAACAAATGCTCATGTCTTGAAAATTTTCCAGTCACTTTTGGAGATGTTTTAAGTACTTAAACCAAAGTAGAAACTTAAAAAAGTGGTGATGGTTTACTTGGAAATTCAAATATTCTTTGCTTATCTTCAGCAAAAGAGATGATTATACTCTCATGAGGATGCAAATAATTTTTAAAATATCTCAGTGACAGTCCTCATAATAAATTTTCTTCTGTTTGTCTCCATGTATATATTAAATATACGGAGAAATAAAGATGAGTATATTGCCATACATTTGAGTACATGTTTTTTTTTTTTCTTTAGAAAAACCAAAGAGTTATTTATGCTTCTGGTAACATGATTGTTTCTTCAGCAGCTGTGATTTGGGTACATGAATGAGCGGAAGTGCCACGTAATTTTGTCACTTGGTCAAAATTTGACAAAATTATCAACGATGAATAGTTTTTAAAAGGCATGTGAAGCATGATTTGTTTCTGTTTGCATTTTCCATGAATGGGTTCTTTCAAGCTCTTGTTTGGGTTCAGCATCACTGAACGTCTGCCCTTGATTCTGTCTGCCCCTCTCCAAACACAGGAGAGCTGCCAGTTTCAACACATGATTCTCAGGGTTCATTTGGGGTTTTGATGACAGAGTATAAAAAATACATATTTGTTGCTAGAAGGAAAGCCTCTAGATTGGCATTTTTTTCTAGATGTTGTCTGACTATATATCTGGATATTAAATCATTAGCACAGCAGTTCCTATTTTGAAGAAACTAATTAAGTCTAAATGACTAATTCCCAGATGCAAGTCATGAACATAAAATATGATTCATGGAAGTAGGCATGGCTTCCCATCCAAGACATGGTAATGCTTTATTTGTGTGCATTTAAGGAAGACAGTGGCAGGAGTTCATTTGCTGCACCTGTTAGAAAAAGTTGTGAAGGCAAGTCAGAGTCTGGAAAGGGCTGCACATCATGCCCAGTGGCACTTCAAGAATGGCCCCTTATGCCAGCCACGCTCTGGCAACCCTGCTTCTCCAGAGTCTTATCATAACTCTCATGCACAGTTAGAACAGAGCATGGAGAAACTAAGCAGGCTCAACTCTCCATGGGACTCACTGTTCGGCAACGGGGACTGTGGAGGTGAGAGTAGGGAATTCATTTTCCCCTCAGTTTTGTAACAAGTGGTAGGTTTTCATCTCTTAGTTTAAGAATATTTACAAGGTATATACAATTATTTATATTAGTTTTGCTTCTAAATGTGAATCAGAGGTAATCTGCATCCCACACAGAGTCTTTTAAAGTATTGCATTTTCTAAGAATTTCAGTGCATGGGATTTTATACAGATTCTGATTCCTGGTGTCTTTTAGCTCTCCATTTACTCTAATGAAATGTAGGGCAAATGAGCACCGCTCCCTGAGACTGCTCTGTATGCAGTGGGGTATTGCTGTATCCTACTGTCTCCTGGGCATTTTCCCCTTTTTAATAGCATCATTACTACTATAATCAGAGGCCTGATATCTTCTTGCCAAAGACAAGTCTAGACCAATCAGGTGCTCTGCTTTTGACTTTAAATCTAATGGTTATGTTCCTTCCTTCCTGGTGGTGTGGACCTACAGCCTGTCCCAGTGTTCAGACTACTGTGGTGGCTCCTGCTTCCCAGCTATGGAAGCTGACTTAATTTTCTGTGTATCCTGAGGCCTTGTTCTTCACCCTCTAATAAATCCTGAACCCCTCTCTATCCCCTGATTTCCTTCAGTAAATTCTATGTCTACAGCTTTCAAGCAAAAGCAATTTCCACTGTAATGTTAAGATTTTATTTAAAAAGTCACTTAAAATGCAAATATTCACAGTATGACATTATAAATCATGGATAAATTTTGCTCATTTATTGTTAATAAAAAATATGTATACTTATCTCACAACTGTTGAAACATATGAGTGAGAACACTGGTGAAAAATGTTGACATCTGGCCTTAGAAGTTGTACCAAATGGCGGCCTGGTTTGAATTTTACATAAGATGGTCTCTCAGAGGCTTTCCAGATTGAAGGATCTGGGCATCTATGGCAACATAATCATACTACTTGTAGGATCTTACTAGATTTGGAGAAAATTCCATTCAGAGGGAGACTTTGGATAAGCTGAAATGGGAACAAGAGGAAGGAGATTAAGGTATATAAAGGAAAGATGGAAGGAAGAATCTCAGGGGCAAGATTAGAGTAAGTTTCAATTAAACAAGTGGATTTATCATTATTGACATTGAGGCCTCCTTTGGTAGTAAGTCATGTTCCTGGTTTCCTGGTAAGTCATGTTTCTGGTTTACCAGTGGTAAAAAGGTACCTCATAAGTCATTAACAATTATAGTAACCCTTTAGTATCTGAGGGAGATTGGTCCCAGGATCCCTCTTGTATACCAAAATTCATGAATGCTTAAGTCCCTTAAATAAAATGGTAGAGGATGTGCATAAGTTATATGTACATCCTCTGTATACTCTAAATCATCTCTAATTCACTTATAATACTTAGCAGTGTAAATGCTATGTAGTTATCATATTAAACAGTTATATTGTTTAGGGAATAATGACAAGAAAAATGTTTGTACATGTTCAATATGGACGCAGTCTTCTTTCTGAATATTTTTCATTTGCATCTGTGGATGCAGAAGTCATGGAAACAGAAAACAAACTGTACTTTTATAATTATAGTACTGTATGAATTGCCTTACTGACAGAGCCTACTGCGTCCATATTGTACACAAATAGCCACACTGTTTGGTCACAGCTGATGGAATCAAGTGAGTAGTAATGTTGTGACAGACAATTTAGTCTGACTAGTGGTCTGTAGAGATTGCCCCTCATGCAAGGGAAAATCCTCCTTTCTCTTGGGAATATAAGTAGTGAAATTTATGAAAGGATATTCAGGTGGTAAAGAGAATATAGGTTTTGGCAGGGGACATGAGAAGTCAAAGGTCTGAATAAGCTAAAATTAATAGCATAAACCATAATGTAAAAAACAATAAATGAGTCAGATTGGAAGACTTCCATTTCTGACCACATGATAGATTAGACAATCTGAAAACCCTTTTGTAACATCTAGAAATGCTGGATGCAGTACAATAAATACCTATTTAATGTCAAACTGGGCTTTCAAGCATGCATATATACGTACATACATATAAACAAGTGTACACATATAAAAGAAATCTTGAGAAGCTAGAATATAAGAAGAAAATGGAAACTGCAGCAAAAGAGAGTTTTTGTATGTTTGTTTAGGGTATTTTTCAATCTTAATAGCCAAAGATTTGGCTTTTGTACTTTCAGAAATAGGACATAAGACTTTGAGTTACCTTGGGATAGAATTTCTGAGGTTTTTTTTTTGGTTGTTGTTTTGCTTTATTCCTAAAGCCAGTGCATTAGTCAGCTTTTATTCACTATAACAAATGCCTGAGATAAATCAACTTATAAAGAGGAAAGGTTTATTTTTGGCTCACATCTTTAGAGATTTTATTCTATGATCAATTGGCTTTGTAGCTTTTGAGACTGTGATGAGATAGTACATTATGGCAAAGAGTGGATGGTGTACCCAAACTGCTCATCTCATGGCAGGAGAATGGAAAAGGAAGGGATGAGGTCTCATGTCTCCTTCAAGGGCATGCCCCAGTGACCTGAAGACCTCCCACTAGGCTCCACCTCTTAAAATTTTCTGTCACATCCTCGTAGTAACAAGCTGGAGATGAAGGCTTTAACATGTGGGCCTTGAAGAGACATTCTATCCAAACCATCGTAGACAGGAACCTGACTTCAGTGAGATGATGGACCACAGATAAACTGCCTGCCAGCATAGGAAGATGAGTTGGCGTTTGTCTGTCTTGCCCTGGGGTCTAGACGGGCAAAGATTCTCTGTGATTGTTTGCATCCGTGAGCCTTCTGTTTTGTGATTTTGAGATTAAATTCATTCTTCCTATAAGATCTGGAAACCAAAAAATCCATGAAATTATTTTTAAAAAGTAATAATAACTACTTTTGTAATAACTTCATGATAGTTATGTAATTTTTAATAATACGCACATAACACAACTGGGGCAGGGGGAGGAAGCATTCTCAGTCTTCTCTGAAGTTGAGCTCACATGCAGATCACAAACACACTCAAGGATGCAATTGACCATGGGAACAAGGGTCAGATCACTGCAAATATCAGGACTAGATCAATAAGGACTTCGGCTAATAATATTTTTTAGCAAAAACTATGTGTGTTTTTAAAAAGATAACAAATGATAAGGTATAGATAAGGATCAGATTCTATCTAAAAATCTAAGCATATTGTGAAGAAATATCAGGAATTTTAAAGAGTTTTTTTGTTGTTATTGTTGTTGTTATTTGTTTGCTTTTCCTAAAAGTAGAAAAGCAATGATCTGAAAGTAGCTGTAAAAAAGGTGGAAGAGAGGAATGCAAACACTGCCTTTGTTGTGTTTTAATGAACATCCGTTGCTTCAAGGGGCAATACTGGAGAGTGATAATAGCCAAATTACATTGCTATATTGTGTGCATGTACAAATATGTAACAACAGATTCCAACATTATGTACAACTATAATGCACCAACCAAATATGGCAACAAAATTTCAAAAAGGCTTTGGGGCAAGAGGAAAGATTTTAGTGTCAGATAAGATTGTAGGAAGAATGTTATATGGAATTTATTTTAATGGGAAATAATTTCAAAAGGTATCTTGAAAGGAATTGGGAAGGAGGTTAATAGAGGAAATAATGTGGAATAATAGTATTTGAGAGTGTGTAATTGACCAGAGAATTTGATTCTCTCTGATGGTTCACAATAGCTAGTTGAGAAGAATGACTGTCGCTTGCACTTGAACTGACATATTTGCATCTGAGGCTTCCAGTGGTGAGGACATCATTTCTATTTAAACAATGTCAAAATGTTCTGAAATTTCTTCATGTTGTGATATAAAAGTGCATAAAAACAATGTTATAAGGGCACTCTAATTAACTTTTTTCATGCAAGATCTCATATAATCCTCACTTCAAGCCCAGAATAAATACTTCCATGATCTCCATTCACTTATAAGAAATGAGAAGCCCAGAGATTTTGAGTAATTTGACAAACATTGCACACCTCTAAGTTAATTACATTTGTGCTGTTTCAAAATACAAAACTGAATGAGCTAGCCAGAGGAGTAAAGAAGAGGCAACCTACCCTGTGAGTACCACAGGTATCGAAGAGCAGAGTACAAACCTATTTTGTGTCTTGTAAATGGATATGGTCAATAGAAGGGATCTCTTTGAGAAGGCTGTAGGAGGCAAGGTAGATAAATAGGAATTGAAGGACAGCAACCCTTGCGTACTAAGCTGAGTCTTCCAAAAACCAGTGAAGTTCTCTAGAAAGCAAAGAACTATTATCCAATTTTCATTTTGGGGTGATCATTCTTATAGTAACATGGTAGATGGGTCTGTCAGGAACCAAGCCAGAAGGGCAGTCAGGCTTGCAATAATTGAGGCAAGAAGCACTTCATTAATTTAATAAATAAAGAAAGGTAATTATTAAGGAGGAGAAATCCACAATATCTAGTGGCTGAATGAGAGAGAGCACACATGCATGTGAGTATGTGTGTGTGTGTATGTGTGTGTGTGTGTTAGGAACTGAAAGCCAGGAGAAGAGACTAATTAATGATTGAGAAGAGTTGATAGTGATTCCATTCAATGACAGTAGATGAGAGATCACTCTTGATTTATTTGAATCTGTGTTTTCCTTTGGAGTATTTAAATGTTGCTGATGTGAATTCTTAGGCTTCAAATTAAGTTGTATAAAGCAATAACAAAAAGTAATGCAGTTTTCTACAACATGCTATAGTAGTGCTGTTTCTGGGCTGGCAGTGGTCCCAGTTAATTAGCTTCTCCAGGGATGACTTTTCCCCCATGTCCTGTTCTCCTTGAAGGTGTGTCTTAGTCTTCACATTTAGACTTAGACTTGAACTTATATTCAAGCAGTTTTTTCTGGCCATGCCCTCAAAAGATGGGTAATGGAGTGGGCCAGTGGCATGGGCCAGATGCAGGGGGCGATCAGACGATGCCTGAACAGGAGGATCTCTGTCTGGAGACCATAAGTGTTAGGGAGATTCTTCCCCTTCCTTATACCCTATTCAGTCTAGGTCAGTTATTAGGTGTTTCTTACACAAAGGGGTTTAAGCTATTCTTGAGAGGGTATCTGTGCTGAGGTGGCTTAGCTCCTGGAGATCCCAAGGACCAGAGGGATTTACATTCCATTTGGTGGCTCAGAATGGTCATCTGACATTTGCACTTGAAGTGACATACTTGCAGCTGAGATTCCAAGTGGGGTACTTAGTTAATTGGTCTGTTTTCACTTTCCACAGTACTGAAGATGGTAGTATTGCTAAACTTTCTGCCACTGTGTAAGTATCCTATTTCCACCAGTTCCCAATAACATTCTCCTAGCATTCTTAAGACAGACACACAAAACTTGCACCTTCAGGGCTGCTAAAAATCCTTGGGGCTATTGTAGGCCTATCCTAGATGTGTTGGGTGTAGGAGAAACAATTTAAGGCTGACCACTTGTTGGGATAGTGGTGGAAATATCTGGGAAACTGAAAATATTAATTTAGTAAGACTAATGAAGAAGCTCTTTATAAAGATGTGGACACTTTTTAGAAAAGTAACAAGAGATATATCAGAATTTAGGGTTAAAATCTATGGGAGAAGCATCAAGTACCACAGAATGGGAGAAAATCTTTGCCAGCTACTCTTCTGACCAAGAATTAATATACAGAATATAAAAAGAACTCAAAAAACCTAAATGAAGAAAAAACAAAACAATAAACGGCAAATGAACAGACACTTCTCAAAAGACATAAATGGACAATAAATACATGAAAAATGTTCAGTATTATCAGCAATTAGGGAAATGCAAATCAAAACTGAACTGAGATTTCATCTCATGCCAGTCACAGTGGCAGTCATCAATAATACATAAAAAAATGCTGGAAAAAATGTGGGGAAAAAAGGAACACTTTTACACTATTGGGGGGATTGTAAATTAGTACAACCATTATGGAAATCAGTATGGGGTTTCCTCAAAAGTTAGGCATGGAACCACCATATGACCCAGCTGTACCACTCCTAGTATTCATTCTGAAGAAGTAAAGTCATCATACTGCAGAGATACATGCATTCTCATGTTTATAGCAGCACAATTCACAATAGCCAAACTATGGAACCAGCCTAAGTGTCCATCAGTGGATGAATGGATAAAGAAAATGTGGTATATATAAACAATGGAGTTTTATTCAGCCATAAAGAAAAATGAAATTATATCATTTGCAGGGAAATAGATGGAATTTGAGACTATTATGTTAAACGAAATCAGTCAAACTCAGAAGGTCCTGGGTCATATATTTTCTCTCATATGTGGAAACTAGAGAGGAAAAAGGAAAAAGAAGGATGGTGCATGTATAAATATGTAACAACATATCCTACAATTATGTACAACTATAATTCACCAGTAAAAAAAGAAAAAAAATGCAAATTACCAGGCTCCACCCTAGACCTATTCAATCAGAATTACTAATGTGACCCAACAACCTGTGGCTTCCCAAGTCCTCTGGGTGACTGTGATGACAAAATAGTAATTATCCTCCTGTATGCTAAAATACATGATATCAGCATGAGGTGTTTAATTCTATCTCTCCACCAGCTCCTCAGCTGCACATCTCAGGCCCTCCCTGGTCCTGGGGCTGTGACAGGATATAGATTCCTACTCAGGGATGCTCATCAATGAAGACACCCTGGCTTCCTCTTCAACTTTCCTCCTCCACTTCTCAATTCTAGTATCCTTTTAATTAATTATCCATGTATCTATTTTCTTATGGGGTTGTTTGAAAGCCTAGCTTTTTGATTCTCAGAATGTTTTGAGTTGCAAAACTTTTTCTTACACGTGCCTCTGCAACAAGTTGCCCAAATTTAACACTTTTACTAAGTACCAGACTGATCTGATTTAGTCAGTCAAGATGAGGGCTTTAAATAGAGTTTAAAGGGGAAGGGCTTTCTCTTTTTAATTCTACTTTGTAATCTTCACCCAAAGGCAGAGTTCTAAAAAAAAAAAAAAAAAAAAAAAAAATTCTAGCTATTTCTTAAAGAGATGGATGGTCACAAAACAAATTAAGAGAAATCGCTGTGCCACATAAAGTACAATACTAAATTATCAAATATTATGCTATACCACAATTGTACAGATTGCCATCATCACTTGAATACATTATGGACTTTGAGACAAAGGTTTGATTGCTAACTCAAAGGCTTATTTCTAACTCAAGAAGTTCTTCACTTCTACTCTCAGGTACATTCTCTCTCTCTCTCTCTCTCTATTTTGTTCCCCCTAAGATATACTATATTTTTAACAAAAATGTTGAATATCGTAAAGATGGAAATTCTACTCATTTTTTCTTTAAGAAGAAAAAAGATCCCTATTAGATTTTAACTAGTGAAATATGGAATAAAAAGCACATTG
Organism: Geosciurus inauris; assembly: GCA_004024805.1. Taxonomy (NCBI): domain Eukaryota; kingdom Metazoa; phylum Chordata; class Mammalia; order Rodentia; family Sciuridae; genus Geosciurus; species Geosciurus inauris. The sequence goes on along the minus strand of PVHX01007250.1, from coordinate 77,086 downwards.
ACTCTGTTTTCCTACCTGGAATATATTGATATAAATACAAACTAATTGGCTATATGTGTGAAACCAGAGTAGGGTCACTTAGTCAAAACACAAGTTTTTTAAAAAATGTATATATATATATATGTGCGTGTGTATATATATAAAAATATAAATATATATAATATATATATTTATATATAAATATATATATATTTATATATATATGCACTCATGAAAATGGCTTTGAAATGAACCAGGGAAAGAATTCAAGTCTACATGGTCCATGCTTAATGGCGTATCTTTATGTGGTATGGCAACAACAGCGGTGAGGGAGAGTGGCAGAGAAGCTTGGAAGAAATATTCCCATACAAGGAATGACTTCAGTTCTTTTACCTATGAGACAGATACATTGAATATATACTTTATAGTGTTGTGAAAATTAGGTTAATACATGGGTATGCTCAGCCTGCTAGACATAAGAAGAAACTCTGTCAAGTTAACTGTTTTTCCTTCATTCATTGTGATTAAGAGCAGGGACTCTGTAAGTAGGGAGCCTGGTTTCAAATCCCAGCTCTCTGCATTATCTAATGTCTGAGCCCTAACAGGGTTGTTCAAAAAGTTAAAAGATTTAGGAGTCATTTATGAGTTATTTTTATTATTAAGATCAAGTAATGCACATTATAAAACATTTTGATACTTCTGATATATAGAATTATAAAAGATGTGATGAATATCTTGGTCACTATATCTTTGGATCCATTCCTAGAGTGGAAATAGAATTACTCGGTTAAAGATATTCCTGGTTTATTGTTTCTGTTGTTATTACTTAAATATTCTGAGAAGTATTTACTCTCTCACTGATAATATATGTGTCCATTTCCCAGTCTTTATACTTTTATTTTTTTGGTACTAGAGATTGAACTCAGGGGCACTCGACCACTGAGCCACATCCCCAGCCCTATTTTGTGTTTTATGTAGAGACAAGGTCTCACTGAATTGCTTAGCACTTTGCCCTTGCTGAGGCTGGCTTTGAACTTGCGATTCTCCTGTCTCAGTCTCCCAAAGTGCGGGGATTATAGGTGTGCACCACCGTGCCCGGCAGTATTTACACTTTTATTAGTTATAATTTTTAAAAATATTTACCATTTCATATTTGTGAAATATGAATCTATAGAAAATTCCTCCTCTCTGTAGGCTAAGTAATTTCTACAGGCCTTTAGTCAGCATAATCTTGGAGTATTTGACAACCCTTTCTAAATTCACGCATTCTCAGTTTCCAAAGCCTTTTAAATTTAAATATTCCTTGGGATGGCCATTTTAAAAGTGGTGTAATTTTAGCCAACACATCTTGAAGAATTTCCCAAGATATATCTGTTCTGAGAGGAACCAATAGATATTTGTTTCTCATTATTCTCAGGTACAAAGGGAAAAAAATGGAATTTTCTGACCAAAAACCTGGAAGATACAATACAAATCTTTAAACTATTGTGCTTTAGTTTTTATAGAAACAATATAGTGACTGTTGCTTCCTGCTGAAATTGTTTTTTGAAAAGTACAAAAGTCTTTAGTAGTTTGTTCCATTTATTTCAGTTCAGCAGCCAAAAAATTCAGAAGCCCAATCCAAACTCATTCTTAGTTTTTCTTGCCAAAAAGATCAGATTAAATATCACATAAGAATAGGCTTTCTTGAAAGGTTTCTGGTCCAGTACTTCCTGGCTTTGGCATGAAACAAGGGTTCCACAGTGCTACCAGTGGTTGACTGAGAACTGGAGTTTAGGGAGCGGTACCCAGAAGTCCAAGTCAAAGAGCGTTTGCATCTTCTGTTTTAATAATTCAGACCTATCTCTGTGACACTGTTAAACTTACCAGTTTTCTACCTAATGATTTCAATTCTAACAGTAGAGAAATTCTTCAAAGTCTTACATTACTTTTACTTGCAGTTTGTCCTTTAACCGCTCAATCATTACATTTTGCTTTCATGCTTCTGTGTGGTATAATTTTTGCACTTTAAATAGTACACTATTAAGACATGTGGAACATGTTTTTGACTGCATCATATCTGTGAGTATTTGGTTTTTAAACATAATATGGCCTCTAAAAATTTGGAAAAACAAATTTAGAGGAATATTACTTTCAACCATATCCTGAAAATGGTTTTGAATTCTAGTTGTGGATAAATCCTGACTACTTTAGAGGCTGCTTCTCCTTACTAGACCAGCCATCTCCAGTAACTAAGATTGACCAGTGTACTCCTACTGATAGTTCTTGCCTCTATTAACAGTGAGGGATTAAGGATTTTCTCATGAAGGCTGCTTGTTGAAGACTATGTATTTATTTATTTTTGTGATGCTTGGAATGAAACCCAGGACCTTGCCCATGCTAAGCCAGCACTCTACCACTGAGGTACACCCCAGTTCCCAACACTGTATTTTAAATTTGGTGCTTACAAGTTTTAATCCATACTATATAATTATTTTCTTTTTCTAAATTTCAAGTGAATTTTATCTTAATTATTTACTTTAGGTTTTTTTTTTCCTAAATGAAATAAGCTGGTGTGAAAAATCTACTTACGGTGTGATTCAAGTTATATGACACTTTGGAAAAGGCAAAACTCTTGAGATTGTGAAATGATCAGTGAATGCTAGAGGTTTAGGATGATGGGGGAAGAGATACTATAGATTAAGTAGGGGGACTTTTAGAGCAGCAAAATTATTCTGGGTGATTCTGTAATGATAAATACATGACATTGTGCATTTGTCAGAACATTTAGAACTTTAAAGCAGAAAAAGTGAGACTTCATGTATGCAATATTTTAAAAAGTTATTTGGGATGTTGAGTGATCACAGGAAGGAATGTGGACTGTAACAAGAGAATATATCTGTGTTATGAATCTAAGAGAAACTTCATGGATAGAGTTGAGGGCAATGGATGCTGACCAAGCAGCTTTGAAAATGAGAATCTGTAAGACTGAAGGAAAAAGGAACTGCACATTGCTCTGTACTCTGTTTAATAAGGTTGTTTCTCTTGAGGATTCAAGTAAACCATATTGATACTGCTAAACATGTATCTTGGAATTGAAAAATTAAGTACACAATGGCAGATAGTGGGAACCAGATTTCTCCCTCTTAGAGTGAGAATCCATAGATACATAAAAGCAAGTTGTGATAGTGGCTTAGAATTAGTGACAGTATGAACCCATGTTTATCTTAATAGATGTGGTTATATATATATATATATGAAAATATTTATAGATCTTTAAGTACACAGATGTTATTATATGTACACGTTTCTTTACTTTGTTAGCCAAGAAAGCCTAGAAGCAAAAGTGCCTCAATAGTGAAAAATATACCTCATGTCCAGATTTTAGTTTCTAATACCATTCTCAATAAAAGGAAATAAGGCTCCTTAGGTAAATGGCTGATTCTAAATGTGATGAAGAAGGAAATACATAATATGAGCTTAAAGCATTGAGTAGTACCAGCAAGTAAGAAATTATTCAAAAACAAAACAAAATGTATCGATGAAAGTATGTCAAAGAAGTACAGGAAGGATAGTAGAATGAATGATTACAAAACTGGTGTGGTTTTTTTATTGTGTACAACCAGAAGAGTGAGAAGTTGTACTCTATTTATGTATAATGTGTCAAGATGAATTCTACTGTCATGTATAACTAATTAGAACAAATAAAAAATTAAAAAAGAAAAAAAAAGAATTATGGGAGCCAACCGAAAGAGCTTTCAATGGCAAAAACTAGAACAATTTGGGGACTAAAAGTGGCATTGGGTTGTAATACAAAATACAAAATAAATATCCATGAGCCTACACTTATTAATAACAAATGATTTAATAAATTAATAAATGTGAGAGAAGAGACAAATTTCCTTTGTAGAAGAATTCCAAGTAGTTTATATGAGCACCCCACCCTGAAAGAGGAGGAGCATAAATTCCCACTTCTGAAGTCTGGTCTGTGCTTAGTGACTTCCTCCAAGAAAATATGCCAAAGGGGTTGGGGTGATGTGCCCAAAATGTCACAACCCTGGTGATTGTCATCTCCAACCCACAAGCACCAGTCTTATCATGAGGAAAATAGCAAATGATTCCAACAGAAGAGCATTTTACAAGTATCCACCAGCACTTCTCAAAACTGGCAAGGTCATCAAAAGTAAGGAAAGACTGAGAAACTGTCAAAGCTAAGGAGACTGGACAGTTAAATGTAATGTGGCATTGGAGATGGAATGCTGGAAGTGGAAAAGAACATCCAGTAAAAAAACAAAAAAAAACAATAAATTATGTTTCTTATTCAATAATAATGTATTATCACTGGTTCCTAATTATAGCAAACCTACTCTACTAACATATTTAAGCGGAAACTGTGCAGAATTCATCAAAACTCTACTGTTTTCCAGTTTCATGTAAATCTAAAATTATTCTAAAAATAAAGTCTATTTAAAGAAATTATAAGTGTTGAATATGCTTGCATTTTATTTTTATTTATCTTTTTAAAAAATGTTTTAGTTGTAGATGGACACAATATCTTTGCTTACTTATTTTTATGTGGTGCTGAGGATCAAAACCAGTACCTCACACATGGCAAGCGCTCTACCACTGAGCCACAACCCCAGCCCCTATGCATGCATTTTAAAAAGCACATTAAAGTAATTGAGAAGCGTGGAATATATAAAATGAAATTTCCTCAGCCTGTCTTCTAGTTTTAATTGCTAGTGATGACAATATTAACAATTTGGTAGTACCTTGTCATTTCTTTTTCTAAAAATTTTCTGGATACATACAAATGTGTGTGTTTATTGTTTTTAACATAGAAGTGGGATCATATTAAGACATTTTGTAATTTTTATTTTTTTTCCACAACCTAATATGCACATTGCTCTTTGAAATATGTGAGCCTCTACTTCAATGAGCTCCTGTCATTACTGATGAAATCCAACATTATGGACATTCTATGTTTATATTATCTTTTTAGCCAATAGAGCTAACAATGCAGAGCACACAAGAATACATCGTTACCTATATCTTTTACATAGGTCTACTGTTTAATAATTGAAAGAATTAAAAAATTCCTTCATTACTTTGTGCTGTGATTTTGAGATTTTATGTCTGGATTAGGGAGATTGTAGAAATAATTTTACCATATATCTTCTATTATTTATTAATTTAAATGTTCATATTATGACTTTTAAGCTATCTGGAAAGCATTCTTCATATATAGTTATGATTGGGGACAGTTTTTTTTTCCTAGAAGACAAGTAATTTTGTAACATCGTTTATTATATAGTCCATTTCCTCTGAGGATTTGAAAGACCATCTTTTAAATATACTAAACTCTTACATAAACATGGAATTGACTATTTTTAGTCTATTACTATATTTATCTGTTCTTGGGTCATTATATAAGTTTGAATTAATGTAGCTTTACAGTATGTTTTGATAGCTGGTAAGATGATTTCCCTCCTGGTAAAATTTCTTCCCAATTATTATGCAAGATGAAATTAATAATTAGTTCTTTAAGAATTATTTTCCATGTACACTCATCTCCTCCTCCTGGTTTTCTTCCCTCTCTTCTATTTTTGCTTCTTTTATTGTTGTTCTGAATTTAACCTGAAAATTTTTGTTGCATGGTTTGCTTTTAAAAAAATATTGTGGGGGCTGGGATTATGGCGCAGTGGTAGCGTGCTCGCCTAGCACGCATAAGGCACCGGGTTCGATCCTCAGCACCACATAAAAATAAAATAAAGATATTCTGTCACCTACAACTAAAAAATAAACATTTAAAAAAAATTGTGGTGGAATTTCTAATAGAATTTTTTTTAATAAACTTTACAAATTTTCCCAAATGGAACCATTACTATAAAATATATACAAATGCTATTGATTTAATATTTGTAATTTAACTATCTTATTGAGAACTGTGTATTAGTTCCACTAGTTTTGAAGTTGTTACTCTTGGATGTGGCATTAGGAAAATGATATAAAATTCAAATAAAGAAGACAATTAACTCTGCCCACAGAATTAACTTTATGGCAAGAAGCCCAGGCATAAGAAGAATATTAATACAACATTTACCTAATTTACATATTGGGATGTTGTTAATTTGGTCCATTAGTTTTTATTTTAGTGAAACATATTGCATTAAAATAATAGTGTTTATTTTTGTTTATAATTATGATAGATTTTTCCTGAATATCATATTAAGTCAGTTACTAGGTCAATGGATGACTCTTCCATATGGAAACTACATTGTAATTAAATAAAAGTATCTACAAATGTTGGGCTAGGATTATGTAAAAAAATTTTAATCTTATACCATTTAGGCCTGAGATGAGAGTCTAATTATTATGGGAAAGTCTGGCGAAATCAAACTAATGTATTACCTTAATTAGACTATAATCACATTGACACAAAAATCTCATTTAATCCTCATAATATCCTTTTGGTTTGATATTTTTATTCTCTATTCTTCATAATTGCCTGGCAATCAAGATAATATAGAGACAAAGTCAAATATTGCTTGGTCCACATGTATCTCTTTCATTTGTCTACATCTGCCATGGTTTTTTGCTTTGAGTGAAAGCAACAGATCTTCATTTGTGTAGACTTGAAAGCACAGAATCTATTTACATGTTTCAAAGTCAAATCACTTTGTCCTTCTTCCCCATCCTTGAGAGATGGGGTTTGCAATAGGAACAGAACATCATGGGGACCCAAGAGAAAGAGAGTTGAGGGCATGGTGTATTAGGAAATGGTTGAAAAGGGTCAAAATATAAAGAGGGCTCTAAGCAATGTGAATTTGGTGTTAATAACAAGTATAGATGGGTAAAAATATCTTTGTAGGCAATTGAGTAATGGCAGTTGACTTTCAATTCAAAGTGTTCTATGTCTCAAATTTACTGATAATAATGTTGAGAGTCATACAAAACTATCGTTTGAGAAAGCTTCTCACTTGAATAAAGTAGCATGAAGCATTTCTCCATGTATCTCCAAATGATACAGCAGTTTTTCAAACAGAAACATTGCCTTATATGTGGCACTATGGATCCTGTGGTATCTCTTTACTGCCCTAAAACATTGTTGATTTCTCTGAACAATGTAGAAAGTGATTTCTTGGTACTGAATAAACAGAATATGCTCATTAATCTGAAAACAAATGCTACTGATGTTAGTATCTTTTCAGATCTATCTTGGAATATGCATATTGGATGTAAAAATGGTTGTTCTAATAGTTTTCCATGAATTACATTAATGTTCCTAAGACATTTCAGTTTTAATAGTGAGGCTAAAAATGAGTGTCGAGATTTTCTAAAGAGTTTTATCCAGAAAGTTTCACTCTTGAAAATTGAGAAAAGTGTAACAGAAATAGAAGTGTTTTATAGTGAAAAGCCCTTGAATAGATCTGTCAGTAGAAAGTACAAATGGAATGTGGAAAATGTAGACATGACTGAAATTGGGTATCTAGCTTGCCAGTTACTGAACAAGCCTTCATCAAGTACCGCTGAGTACAAGAAACTGCCTTTGATACTATTGAAACCTTGTTTCCTGAATTCTACCCATTCAGGAAATTATAGACTCATTATCATCCAGTCCTGTGTGTGTATGTCTGTATGTGTTTATCTGCTTGTGTGTGTGTGACATGTATGTCTCCATTGACTAAATAGTGTTGTCATATTATTACTACTTTTTTTAGCATGGTATGGAGATGCACAGAAAGATTAGTGGTTAAGGGTTGAGAGGTAATATACAAGCAAGGTCTGGTATAGTCAGGCACTCCTTGGTTAATGGTAATCCAATGGAGTTAGTTGGAAGAACTGATGTGCAGAACCAAAGCTGCCATCAAGATTGCTCAGACAGTGAGGGGAAAGATTCACCTAACTTTCTGAGAAGCTGTTCAATCAGGCAGAGTGGAGCAGTAACAGTTCAAACAAGTCATTATCCAGGTGTCCTTCCTGGAAAGTAAGTCAGAGGCTGTCAGCCTTAGGACTAGTGTCTGCAGTTAAGGGACCTTAGGTATGAAGGGAGACTCAGATTCAGAATTATTTTCCAAAGAATGGATGCTGGCCATTCCTGGGCAGATGGTCAAGCACAACAGTTAGATATAAAAGAATAGAACCAAGTCTCAAATCTCAGAACAAAAACGTCAGGACTGCACTGGTGACTTGATGTTCAACTCCTAAAATGTGACTTCTTTTACATTAAATACTCAAGATCAAAACTGGCCCTGGAGATTGAATGTGGTCTAAGCACAAAGGATGGAGATTCAGCTGAGATGAGGACGCACTTAGGGCAAAGTCTGAATGTAAGGTTATTGGTTGGTTGTTTGCATATCAACATATGGTGTAGGAGCACTCCCCATACCTTCAACCTCTCCCCTCCTTCTTTCCCCATTCTATGCTAATGGACTGTGCGACTGACAGAGTACCCCATTGTTTGTAACTTGGGGGGGCATGATTGGTCCGAGGACCATTCTTAAGTTGTACTTTCTGGAATAAACCAGCTCTGCATCTCGCTCTGGAAGAACAGTCTTACCAGCCCCCGGAGTCTGGGTGAAGTGACTCTGCAACCGTCTACTCCAATACCCTGTCCCACGGGACTCCATTCTGTCCTTCCTGGGGACCCCTTTTAGTCTCCCAGGACCCCAACTCATAGGCAGACCCACACAAGGTGCAGTATAAATCAACAATATGGTAGGCAGTGAATGCCATTTAGAAATGCTTTATTCATGTACACATTCAATTTTAATTTTCTTGTAACACAGTTTACATGTTTGAACAATAAGTTTATTCTATCTTTATGAAATGAATTGGGTAGATTTCCATTAACTATCCCAACTGCTTGGGATAGTTAAACAACATAGGGATAATTTTAAAATTTAATGGCATACTAAACCTTTCTTAATATTTTAAGTATTTTGTATTTATCTCTCATTTCTTAGAAATTTGAAGAACTTTACAGAATCTTCTCTTTTATGTAGGAGGGAGAAATTGGAAAGTTGTTTACATGACTTGAATATGTCTCCTACAAAGTTCATGTGTTGGAAAGTTAATCCCTAATGCAATAGTGGGGTCTTTGGGGGAGGTGTTTAAATCCTGGAGGGATTTCCCCTCCTGAATGGACTAACACCAAATAAGGGCACATTTGTCCTCTCTTGCCCTCTGTCTTCTGCCATGTGAGGACACAGCGTGAAGGTCTTTACCAGATGCCAGTGCCATGATTGTGGACTTCTCAGCCTGCAGAACAGTAAAGAAACAAATCTGTGCTCTTTATGGATCACCCAGTCTGTGGTGTTCTATTAGAGCAGCACAAAAGGGTCAAGGAAGTTGGGTATAGGAAAAGCAAAGTTAAAGATTTCTAAGAAAGGAGTGATGGAGCCATGGCTGGAGCAACATTGAAAGCTGTTCTATAAATACCATTGAACTTTTCCAAGAGTCGTTGCTTTCAGTGCAAATAACCTGTTTTTTATTTTGAATTGACCTAAGCTCTCTTTATCTAAATTATATGATAAACATAATTTATTTATATTTATGTAAATAATGTGACATGTTTTTCAAGTAGCAAAATATTTTCAGTCCTAAAAAAGCAAGACTCCGGTAACCACAAGTGACCTTGGAATAAGTGCAGTGTAGAGCCACTGACGGAGCTGGGGGGTCTGCAGTTTTAAATGATTTGTGAGCATGTCTCTTGCTTATCATGGGATGACTTGAGTGAACTCTACATAGGAAAACAGGAAAATAAGAAGTTTACTTTCACTGAAGATCTTTTACTGGTCTCTTTCTACTTTTTGTATGTGCACATGCACACACACAAATTTTCCAGAATTCAGAATCATAAAGAATTACACATAATTTTAGCAAATCTATATTCTTTCTTTCTGTCAGTGGGTGGGGATACCTGGGATTGAACCCGGGGGTGCTTTGCCACTGAGCCACATCCCCAGCCATTTTTAATTTTTTATTTTGAGAAAAAAGGTCTAAGTTGCTTGGGGCCTGGCTAAGTTGCTAAGGCTGCCCTTGAACTTGTAATCCTACTGCCTCAGCCTCCGAGTCACTGAGATTGCAGTCATGTGCCACCATGCCCGGCTTGTTTCTTCTTTAATACAACAATTTAATATATAAAAAGAATTTAAATATAAATATCTGTTGTGTACTAAAATAATATCCATGTTATAAGTGGATAAGATGGATAACTACATAGGCTGTACTGCAAAAGAAAAAAAAATACAGTGTTTACTTTGGATAACTGTAAGTAGGAAAATATAACAACAAACTAATTTGAAAAGAGTCTGGATTTATTAAGCAAAATGTCATAATACATAATATAGTACATTTAAATTTGATTTTTGTTGCATACTTTAAATTTATGTTTAAAGCATACTTTAATCAAGCAGAATGGAAATATTCTAAATACAAATAATGAATTAAGCAAATAGATGTGGCTTTAAAATTTCCTTTGTGTTTCTAACTTGCATGCTGTCTGTGATATTATGAGATTTTGTGCAATGGAAAAGGTATAAAGCTCTGCCTTGGGGGCGTATGGCTCAAGCAGCATCTACCAGCACAGCCAAGCCAGTCACACAATAAAGGGAATTATTTGTTTTGTACTTTAAGGCAGATTCAATTTAGAAAAGACTCGTGTGTATTGCTTACATTTTCTTGCTCACAAAGTCGAATTTGGGTTATGACTCCTTTGAGGAAGCCAGAAAAGTGCAATATACAATTTAAATGCATTTTCTACTCAAGACTTATAAACAGATTTTGTATATGTACCTTCACTTTTCTTGAGAAGCAAGACTGAAGCCACTTAACAAAATAGGTATGTATATTTCAACAATTTGACAATGAAAATATGTCTAAAATTCAGAAATTGCACATTTGTTCTAAGTACACATTTTATTAGTAGTCTATTTTAGTGTATTTTTTAAACTTTTTTTTTAGTTGTTAATGGACCTTTATTTTATTTATTTATTTTTATATGGTGCGAGAATCGAACCCAGGGCCTCACACATGCTAGGCAAGTGCTCTACCACTGAGCCATAATCCAAGCCCCTGTTTTAATGTATTTTAATGGAGTACTTTATTAATACTTTCCTCAAACTCTTTTATAACCAACCAGAGAATCTTTTTCAAATGGTTGTACTTTTTGGATTTGAGCAGTGTTTTGCATTTGAACTTTTGCTTCTAATTTTTTTTATTGTTCTCTAAAGGGGAAATGGTGAGCCTCTGAATGTGTTATTTGGATTAATATAAACTATGTGCCAACATGTGCTTCTTTATTCTTGGAAGCTAAATTTTAGCTCCATTTGAATTACACTAACCATCCATATAATATAAAGCTACACTTTTTATATACCTTCCGTATATAACACATTTGGAAAACTATTGATAGACAATTATGCTTTTCCACAGTAGAGCAGACATTAGAGGCTACAGCAATTGTTTCACATGTGACATGTGACATAATTTGGGTCAATGAGACATGAGGAAAGATTGCTCATCTTAGAAACAAGTCTCTGCTCTTTTAATATATGGTAGTATGCAAATGTGAGGTCTAGAACTGCTATGGCCATTTACTCTATTAAGGATGCAGCAGCCCACATAGGCAGAGGTCAGCAAAGGCAGAGCAGAGAAATGGAAATGTGGCCATTATGACTTTATTCAAAACCAATTGTATAGATAGTTCACTCTACCTTTAAAATTCATTTTACCAATTTCTTCCTGGTTTGAACCAGTTTGCATTCTCTCCTCAAAACATTCCAAAGGAATGCATTTATAGATGTAGAAAACATATATTTCAATTTTTTTAGCCCAGTTCTCTTTGCAAGTAGTTTATTGATTTTTCAGAAGAATAGTTGTTTCTATTAAATAAGATACAATTTATTTTTGAACATCTTCAAGTGACTATGTAAATAGGTTTATAATAAATATAAATGCATTCTGATTTAGAGTTTGAAAACTCCACTTTGGGGGCCAATGACTATTGGGTTTTTTTTTCCTTCAAAATTTGGCAAGATTCTTGAAGCACATCTTTCCTTAAAGCATTTCCCCACCTGTTTATGGTGTATGGTATCATTGCTTCAGTTCATCATGAACAGTAACATCCTGTTCTCTCATCATTCCTCCAGAGTTCCATAATATTAACTACTACTTAATACTGAAAAATATTATAACCTTTTAAAACCCACATTTAGTCAAACCTTTTCATGCATTCAACATTCAGTTTTTATTTGTAGTAGGAGAGTGGATTCCCAGTATGTGCCTGCACAGTAACAGCCATTGACACAGAACCCCTCCCTGTCCTCTAAAGGTTTATTGACATGTGTAGACAGACAAGGAAATGGACAGTTAATTCAAAGCAGTAGGACCATTATGGGCTAAGTATAGAATCTTATGAAGACACATATAGTGTAGCCCATAGTCCAGACTTGAGTATTTAGAGAAGGAAACCCAGAAAAAGGGATATCTATGCTGAGATTGAAAGATCAAATAGAAAATAAGTATTAACTATAGGAATTTCTGAGAGGGAGACACAACACATAAAGTGGGTTGTAGATGGTAGAACAGTGCACAGAGAAGACAGAATGTCCCGTTCTGAGCAACTACAGCAATTCAGGATGCTGTAGCACAGAGTGTATTCACACCATCAGAAGGGGTGCTAATGAATTTGAACTTTATCCTGAGAACATTGAGTAACTTGGGAAAGAAATAACTTTTAAGCAGGCTGAATAAGAGAATATTTTTAACTTTATAACATGATTACTCAAAATGGTTCAAGATTCCCGACAGTGAGACCAGTAGGAAAGCCATTGCAATGATTTGAGCAAGACATGGTGGTAGCTTGAGTTCTTTTGAGAATAATAATCAATAGGACTTAGCTATGCATTGCGTGTTGTGGGAAGTTGGGATGTTAATTTAATACATTATTTAATAGGTGTCAGATCCCATAAGACTCTCTTCTATAGAACTCCATTTGATGTGAACAGAAGTTTTATTCAGTGCTATGACTCAGGATATCTGTATCCTGGGAATGTGAGTACCAGTAGAACTGCCATACCAATACACTAAGCCAACTCCACTTGTAGAGTAATTCTCCAACAACCCTGTGCTTGAGCAAAAATGTATTGGGCAGAAGACATGCATGAAACTTTCAGATTCTCCTCCTGCAGGGACTTTAACCATCACAGTGCTATCAGTGCTCTTGCGTTCTGAGGACAGGAGCAACATTTGGCACAAATCCACCTTGGATTAGTAGCTATGCATGTGGTTTTGAATTTCAGAATAGCAATGAGGTCATCATTGTTGGGAAATTTTAAAGAAGGAGAAAATGGGAAAACATGCACTCCAACTTATAATTAAAGGCACTTGAATTAAGGTTGTTTGGGGGTACTTGTAACTTGAAGAAACTGTTAAGAGAAAAGGGGAAAACTGAAGACAGAAGGAGCAAACTCAACAGGGAGAGGTCAACACGTACTCATACTAAATTTCAGTTACTTTTGTAGAGCAAAGAATCCTTTGTAGTAGTTTGTTTTTTCTTCAGTGTGCATTCTCTATGAAAAGGAAAGAAAGAGAAAAATATAGCCTCTTTCAAGAAAACATTTCTGTTTACAACATACTACTGCTCAGTCTCTTTTAAGAACTGTCAAAGTCAAAACAAAAAACCACAAGCACATGAACTTCTGTTATATCCACATTGTATAAATCATCTTTTCAGGATGAAATATTCTGTACTTCACATATGATTCCCTCCTTTTCACAGTCTAAAAAGCAAAACAACAAAAGATGATTTGTTGACTGTCAAGCTGAAAGTAATTTTATGTTTTAGTTTTTAGTTTTTATTATGAGCTATAAACATGTATAGAAAAATGTTAAATTCAGTGATTTATTATAAAGTGATCACGCTTGGAATCATGATCTAGAAAGAAATAGAAAATAGCCAGGACTCAGAAGCACCTCCTTGGGTACACCAGTCACTCTCTTTTAATTCCTCCTCCTCCAAATTTTTATTATAGTTTTTATGATAATAACATTCATGCTTGTCTTTATAAAGAAACCATATAAGTATACATTCTTAACACTGAAGTGTGGCACAACAGTTTTAAAATTTATAAAAATGAAATAATTTAGTATGTATTCTTTACTTTTGGGAATTTCATTCCATACTGGGTGAGATTCATTCAATTTTGGTTTTGAAAACAAAACCAAATTTATACATAAGAATTTTATGAATATACCAGAACTTTTAAAATTTATTCTACTTCTGGGCTTCTTGGTTATTTCCAGTTTAGAGTAACTGAGTGCAATGCTACTACAACATTCTTGTTCATGTCTCTTGGTTCTCATGTGCCCATTCCCATTGGGTTTATATATAGGGAGAGTCATCCTGTTGAATCAATAAATTATGTGTGAATTTGACTCTAGAAAGTAAAATTACATAATTTTGCAAAGAATTATTCTGATGTACAGTCCAATCGTTGAGTCTGAGAGTTCCATTTGCTCCCCAACTTTGCCAGCATTTGTGACTTATCAGCTGTTTTCTACTTAACAGTTCTTGTGGATGTATCGTGGTTCTTTATTGACATTTTTGCATTTTCCTGATTACTAATGCAATAAGTCATTTTCCAGATACTTATTTGGCTCTTCAGACTACTTCTTTGAAGTACCTTCAAATTTATTGCCCCCCTCCTTTTTTTTTTTTACTGGGAGTTCTTCCTATCAATGATCTGAATGTATCTTGTTTAGATTTGTGTGTGATTTCTTTGTCAAGCACCTGTGTAGATCACACATGCACTCTGTGGTTCACTTCTTCACTCTCCTGATAGAGTCTCTTGATAAACACAGGTTCTTAGTTTCCATGTATCCTTTTAATCAATGATTTCCTTTAGGGTTAGTGAATTTTTGTCTTTGGTGTATATAATATGAAGTACTGGACAGATTCCTTAAAAATCCTACACTGAAGAGATTAAAGCAAATGAAGTGATAGAAAGTGGCAGGGCCCCTCTGTCAGCAAGCATGGCATGTTTAATACAAAGGAAGGTAGGTATTGATGTTGTTTGAGAGCCAACCACAGACTGCCCAGTTCTGAGCAAAATTATGTACCCAGGGCTTTGGCTTCTGTTAGTTTGGCAGACTCTGAAGGGTCATTGTAGGGAAAAAAATAAATCTGCATAAAACAATTATATCATATTTTTTGGCTTGTAGGAAATATGGAAAACTCTTAAGTAACTACTACCCCAAAACAAAACAGAAAACCTGCTGAAAGTGGAACCACAGACAAATTCAAAAGTAACTTGTGAGACAAGTGCCTGTATTGTTCTACAAGTGGGAAACTGTCCTGAGCCAAGTAAAAGATGGGAGAAATGAATCAAACACTCTAGAACTATCCCAGGAACTTTCCAAGAAAGATAAATTTGTCCAAGTCCAGTAGTACCTTCTCATTTCTAGTAGAAAAAGCGTTGTTCTTCTCTAAAAGTAAGCATCTTAATTTAGTTCATCATTTTTTTCTTGGATACAGATAAACCAAAGAGCTCAGAGGCAAAGATCACCAAGCACATAAGACAATTAACCACTTAAAGGGCATTCCAGTAAAAACCACAAGCAACTTTTTGATGCTGGAATTATCAAATAATGATTTTGATATCTAATAAAATAACTAGATGAAAACTTGAAATAAGCAGAAATTAATTATGACTAATTTTGGTAAAATCAGCTCTCAGGTGGTGGCTTGCATACTACTCTATAGCCTCTGAGTCCCACCTCTTGTCCAGCCATTGACACAGTGCCCAGCTCCACAGGTGCTGGAATCAGCATAGTGCAGCTGCACCTTGTCCATGCATTGCCTTAGAGACTCTGTTTCTTATTTTGTACTTCCTGCCTTGGGACTTCTCTGACACCACAGCATGGAAACCCACTTGATTCTTATGCATGTACTATCTGGGGAAATTATTGCTTGTAGTGATCCCCTTTAACAAATGAGGGGGGGGCATGTTGAATGGCATCAAATTTACCAGTTTTTAATAGTTAATTTTTTCTGCATTTACATGTTACCTAAAATTCCCCATAGCTCAAATTTGTAACAGTTTCCTCTTGGGTTATCTTCAAAAATATGAAAGTTTTGCATTCCATATTTAAGTCTTTAATCCATTGGAATTGTTCTTCAAGTGAAGGCATGATTTAATTTCGTATTTTGAGAATATGGATGACCAATTTTCCCAGCCCCCAGCAGAGTCTCAATCTGGACTGTAGATAAACTTATTATCTCAATTTTAATACAGTAGTGTCTTCCTTTATTAGCTTTATAGTAGATCTTGCTATCCAGTAGGATATTTCAACTGTCTTCTGTCCTTATTCTTTTGTTTGGTGTCTTTGTTCTTCTGTATAAAATTCAGAATAATTTCTCAAACTATTAAAAAGATTTTGTTGAGTTATTAAAATTGAATTTGGGATTTTGTAAAGAATTGAGGCGATTTTGAGTCTTCCTAACTTGAACATGAGCTATATTTTTAAGTTCATAGGTCTTTAGCATCTTTCAAAATTTTCTCCATACACTTCCTGGGTATCTTTTGTTACATTTGTATTTTTATACCTTTTCCTTTTTATTTCAACTGTAAGTGGTATCATTTTACAAATTATGTTTTACATATTATTTTCTTATGAATAATAATGTAATTCCCTACAATATTGGTTTTATATCTAGACATTTTGCTATGGTCTTTTATTCTAATATCTATACATTGTTTTCTAAGTAGATAGCAATATCATATGCAAATGATGAAAATACTTACTATCTTTCAAATACTTAGAATACTGGCTTGACAACATGGCTTGTGTAGCCACTGGAATATTATTGAACATGATAGGATCAGAGGTCTGAAATTTGGATGCAAATTTGGGCTGGCCCTCTGATACTATCCTTGGCTATGAGAAGACCATGTCTTGAATAAGCATTGGTTCAGTGAAGATGAAAGATGTGAATTGCGGATCTGGGTGCAGCCCACTTCTTGAAGCAAGTTCAGTCAAGTCCAGGCTATATCAGCCAAACCTCAGCGGAGTGAGAAATAAATGTTCATTGTGGCATGTCACTGAAATTATGTGGGTTTTTGTTTTTTGTAGGAATAGTAGATTGATACAACATTGAACCTTTAGTCACAGGAGAGTGCTCCTCTATCAATAAATGTTAACAAACCCACCTTATTAACTACTTCCCTTTGTGTGTGTGGTTTTTTTTTGCCCTACACTCTTAAGAACCACTCCTAGACACAGTCTCCCAATTCCTGCCCATCCATTCTTGCCAGGTTTAACAATTATTTGATGCATAAGCGATTTTCTCTCAAAGCAAGGGCTGCATTTCCCCACTGTCAGTGTGACAGTCTTCCCCTATTGCTTGTGTTATAGTAATAAGTAATGAAGGGATGAATCTTGAGTAAAATGGGCATTGTGTTATAAGGGATTTGCCTCAAGTTAGGCCTTTGCAGGGAAAGGGATACCGCTCTCCTCTTGAAAAAGGGAAAGACCTCTTCTGATAGACACTGGGTACAAGGAACTCTCGGGATTTAACATTCTCAGATCTTCCACCCAAGTGTGCCCATCCCAGGTCTGAGTGCATCCTTTCTCCATGATGACCATGACTTTGACAGAAAAGTTGAGACTGTGCATTAAGTTTCTTTCATAGTTTTGCCACACTTATCCTTAAGATATGAAGTATCAGACATGAATGCTGACCCTCACTGGCCTTCACTGACTTTCTTACATTCTTTCACTTAATTTCTCCTAGTAGCTTTGTAGGCTAGGTAATTATTTTCTCATTTTCTTAAAATGAGGGAAAAGAAGTTTACAAGTTCTCCACTAATAGATGGCAAAGACAAGATTTGCACAATTAGGTCTAGTTAGCTTCAAAATGCATGCAATGAAATCTGGTGTGACCACAGACATGAAATGGAGTTGGTCACACTACACAAGTACAGTACAAAAATCATTTTTTCATTTTACAAAGATTATTCAAAACCAAAACACAATTTAAAAGAAAACAGTTAAGGTATTTGGGAGAAAGTACTCTATTTAGACACTGACAAGGTCTAAAGAGCTGCTATTAAGAGTTGAATAACATATGTAAACAGGGATAGTCATTCACATGATGGGAAAGAAGTTAAGACTACTAAACAGCCATTAAGTTCCAGAAACTACATTATGTGCTTTCATATATTTAGTATTCTAGACATTGTCCGGAGCCAGCAAGTAAGATTTTGGGATCCCTCTGATATCAAGGCCTGTGTCCTCTCTACTAGCCCCATGTCAATCACTGTGTTTTCCCTGGACCAGCACCATCAGCATCCCTGGGCAGGTTGTTAGAGATGTAGCATTTTATGCTCAACCCAGACCTTCTGATCAAAATCCGCATTTAAATAAGATTTCCAGGTGACTCATGTCACTATATCTGAGTGTGTGAGCATTAAGAGAACTTTAAAAACTTGAAAATGGACCCTCTGGAAGTCAGTCTCAATAGAAGCTTGATATAATACAATAGCTAGAATTTCTCAGTGCTCTTAAAATGAAATCCAAATGGAACTTAATGGTTTGGAAAGTCTTGTCAATTCTATGTCTACCTCTTTCTTTCATCCATACTAGCAAGCAAATGTAAAATGAGTAAGTTATCATGAAGGATATTTATTAAGAAGCCCCTAGGGCTGAGCATAGTTGTAGAAGAACTTTTAAAAATAAGACATGGTCCATGTCCTTAAGGATCTTTCATTGTAAATGAAAATTATACAAGCAGATGAAATAAAAAGGAATTAGGGATGAAACACCAAAAAACACAAATAAGGATCTAGCATAGAAGTTGGCACAGGGATCTGTATGATTTAGAGAAGGGGGGGATAAAAGACTGATTTTAAGGAATTTGTTCGCATGATCACATAGCTTAAAATTTGCAGGGTGAACCAGTAGGCCTGAAATTCTAACTAAGAATTAAAGTTCCATTCCTGAGTACAGAATTCCTTTGCCTTTGGGGACCTCAGTCTTTTCTTAAGGCCTCCAAGTGATTGGATGAGGCTCACTGATATTATGGTGGGTGATGAGTCTGATCCAAAGTCTGCAGATTTAAATATTAATCACATCTTTAAAAATACCTTCATAGCACTATCTAGACTGGTGTTCAACCAAGGATCTGGGCAATATAGTTTAGCCAAGCTGACACATAAATATAACCATCACAACATATCTGAAGGCACTAAACTTGTCTAGGAGTCCTTTCATTGCTAGTGGAAGAGGGTTATTATGGCCAATGTCACTGTGGACGTCTACAATAGATGGTATCGTCAGTAAGGCTGAATCTGACATTGTAACAGAAAATGTTTTTTCTTTTTTTTATAAACTGTATTTTTAGTGTTAGGTTGATATGGAGAGATGTTCATTGTCAATATCAAGGAACATGACATCTCCATTTTATTCATTAAAACAAGAGCCTTTTGTGCAGTTGTAGATACCATGATTTGAACAAAGCAGAGTTCATTAAAGGTAAAACATCCAGAATAAGTTGTTTTGGGGTTAAGATTTGAGAGAACTCGACGATTGATTGCTAAGTTAAACACAAAGGGAGGTAAACTTATTTTATGTTGCTCCAGAGTACTGATGAGGACAAATAGCTAAGAGGTACCTCAGGTAGACAGAACTTCTTGGCAAACTGAACTTCATATAGCTGAGCCAACTATATGGAAAAGTATTTCTGGAAGCAGTGAGTTGAATCTGGCTCACATGGAAAAGATGGCCATTAATATCTATCCTGCCTCTAAGATGCTGTGATTTTAAGGCAATTCTTTGGCTTAGTTATTTGGCTGCTGGTTCCTTTGTTAAGTAAATATTTGGGTACCAACTATATAAAAAGGAACCAGAAAAATTTGGGGATATTTATCAGCTCTTTGGATCCCTCTGTTGGCTTTTTGGTAAGTAGTTAAGAAAATGAGTGGAGTGGTGGACATATAAATAATTTTTATTTTCTTTATGCTTTTCTGTGTTTTCCAAATTTTTTACAATGAATGTGTATTAGTGTTATTTTTAACAAAGCAAAGCAAGTAAGGCCAAGTCTACAGTCTACTTTATGTTGACCACAAATGACCCTGTGTATAGAAGCCTTTCCGGCTCTTAGAATAGTGAAGGGGTCTGTGAGACAGCAGCTGGGATGGAAGAGGAGCCAGAACTCTGCGTAGCCTCTTATTTTTTTAAAAAAGTCTCATGGTGGTTTTGACCAGTGTTTTTTAGCATACAGCTATTCCAGGGCCCCTATTTTCTAGCAGATTCATAACACCAAAATTAAAATCATGATTTTGTTTTCCATTCTCAAGTTGGAAACATTCAAAATGCAATGTTTTGGGTGTGTAGGGGCGGGGGAGACCTGCAGGGTAGCTCAAAGCTCCCTTTTCTGTGGCACCAGGAGGTCAAGGCATCTGTGAATCTTTGTCAGGATATTATTGCTTTTATTTCCTAGCATATTATTGATGGTTTTGACCACCAGGTTTTGTGAGGAGGTGAGCAACAGGGAAAGCTTCTAGGAGAAGCGGATCTTGCACTTGTTCATCTTCCTTCCAGACTGGGAGTTCATGCACCACACACAGGAGCTCAGTGGGAGAAGTGAGCCCCCAGCCTAGGACACAGGCCCTTGTCTCACTGGACTGCAGTTTATCTCTGCACGCTCTTCCCCTCGGGACAGTAATCCACTGTTGGGTACTATTGGTTTTTCTCTGCAAGAGACCCTGCTGGAGATACTGATCTCATTGATATAGAATTTGGTGCTTATATCTGGTAGAATTTATTGCTGGCTAAGTGTTCATAAATCCCAAGAAAGACTTGCAGCAACAGGTTGAATCAAAACTTGAGAGAGCTATTTGCATTCAAATCCTGTAACTCTTTTTTTTAAAATATTTTTTAGTTGTATATGAACGCAATATCTTTATTTTATTTATTTATTTGTATGTGGTGCTGAGGATCGAACCCAGTGACTCATGCATGTGAGGCAAGCGCTCTACCACTGAGCCACAACCCCAGCCCTCCTGTAACTCTTAAGGTTTCACTTCTACTCATTTCCCAATTGGTTAAATATAAGTTAGGCGTGACTTTTCAAGCTCCTTAACTCAGCATCAAATGAGGTCAAGTCCTAACTGGCCAGCAAACTAGAGCTCAATCTTGTTGTTTTGATTCATCAGAGTAAGACAAGCTAAAGTCCCGCCCCCTTCCATTTATCATTTATGTAGTATATTAAAATATATATCTATTCAAACTTTGAAAATGAATTCAAGATTTTTCTTAACTATTATGATGATAAGGCATTAAAGAAATAAATCAGATTGGAAATTTCTGTAACAGTGCCAAGATCAAGAGACAAAGAAAGCAATTTCAGTGTACTCCCTGGGGTGAGGATGGCCAAATGGGCTCCCACGTGAGGCTGAGGACTCTGTGCCAACTGGACAATGAACTCTAAGAGGGCCGGAGGTAGAGTTGGGAGTCAAGGTTAGTGTGACAATCCCTTTGTCTTGCTGCTTATGGATCCTGCTAGAACCTGTGAAGTTTGCTGGCTTTGTCAGGATATTATTGCTTTTATTTCCTAGCATATTATTGATGGTTTTGACAAATATTAATCTGCCAATACGGACAAAATTGTTGTGAGGTTTAAATCCATTAATTTATGTAAAGTACTCAAAATGGGGTCTAGTATACAAATGTTCAAAAAATGTTTAGCTATTTTCGTAGCACCAGTCCAACTATCAGTGCCCTAGTTGTCTTTTCTGATCTCTTGCTGTCTCTTTGCTTCCTTTTTGCCATAAGGTAAACAAACCCCCTCCTTTTCGACAGAAGAGACAGATGAAGTTGCCCCTCTTCTTATCTGAATTGTGGATGTGATTCCTGGAGCTGTGGTAGTCATCTTGTGATCATGAATTGATAAAACTGAGAATAAAGTCCAGGATAACAAGAATGGTTGTATAAAAGGAAAATGTCCAAGACTTTCCTGACACCATGAGCAGATGTACCTGTGCGTGCAACCACATGTTTCCAGACTTCTCATTTACCGCTGTTTGCCAACATTTCTTTTATGCATAATTGAAAGTGTTCTTGATTATTAAGCCACTACAAATGAGCAAAAATATGTGCATAAGAATGATCTTTAGAGTGTTGTTATGGTCAGCACAAATGTACATCAGAAGAAGGCTGATTAAATGATTTATAATCCACTTACCCAATGGACTACAAAGTAGCTCTGAAAAAGGAAAGTGGAGATCTATACAAATTAGTATGGAACTATCTCCAATATATATTTAGTTTAAAAAATCAAGGTACAAAGTAGTATATACATTTTACTCCCTCAGATCAAAGTGGCAAATGTTGACTAAAATAAAAGATTAATATTAAAATGTAATTATTCTAAATGTAAAAAACTAAGTAAGTATAAATGAAATTTAAATATTAAAATTTTAAAAATTGTGACCATTTTCAGAATGTATACCTCTAAAATTATTAAGCCTTAAATTTCACCAACAATTTTGGGATAATACATAGGATGTTTCATTGTATTCAAAACCAAAGGAAGTCTGTGAGTGTGTGTGTGTGTTTGTAAAATAGAAGAGAAAAGGTGTTTCTTTCAAAGCATAAATATACATACACAAATAAATTCTAAAATATGTTTAGATTTATGTATATGTATAAAATACCTTGTATGTAGTGACAACCAAATGTGTCCCAGAGAACATCTGGGGATGGGGTAGGACAGATTGTGGGGCTGAGGTAAAGAGTAGGTAAACTTTTCACCATAAACCACATTTCAGTACTTGAGCTTTTAAAAATTTATGTATGTTTTCAAAAATAGAATAATATAAAAATATGTAAAATGCTGTGTGAATAAGACTTGTGAGGACCTTTCTAGTGAGGGATACAAGCCCTTTACTATAGTTCCACCCATGACCAGCACATTAAAATTACAAAATACCCATTTGTGGGATGAGATTCCCCTCAGTACTCGCTCAGCTTAGTGACCAACTTAGTGGACTGATCTGCTGTCCTTGTAGGGGAAAAGAGGTGAGCAGAGTGCTACTCCAAAAATAAAAGTAAAGGACAGAATTATGGTTAGCAGGTGTGGAAATTCTGGTATATCTATAGCTTTTTATTGTTTGCTACTATTTTTGTTTTCTGTTTTCCTTCCTAGTCATTGGCAGGAAACATGGTGAACCAGAAAAGATCTCGTCCTTGGTGACAGTATAGAAGAGAACACTGGGAGGATCTTGCCTGCTCTGTTGGGAGCTTGAGGTGGGGTGGGGTGGGGGGGCTGGAAGTGCCAAGTAGATAGTGCAGAGCATTTGGACGAAAGGAGAGGAAGCTGAGGTCCCGTGGCTTTCTAAAAGGAAGAAACTAGAGCCCTGGGATAGGAAAGTGGTCTCAAGGTTTAAAAGCGTCAGGTCTGTCTGCCATCCATGACATCTGGGTGATAAATCTTTACCTTTTAGAGTTGTCAGCCTTCTGCTCTTTGCCCCCCTTTTGTGAGTAAGAATTACCAGGCCTTCGCTGGCTTTCTGCACCCATCACTCTCTACTCAATATCCTTGCCCCAGTCAGGTTCTTCCTTCTCATGACTCATTATAGGTTAACCAGAGAGCCCCTGGGCCCTCTGGACCACACTCGGGAGAAGCTCTGGCTCCAATGATGCATGACTAGGAAATAAAATACAGTATATCAAATAGTTGTCCTCACTTATCACATCCAAATGGTGACAGTTACAAGGGAAAATACAGAAAACCTAGTAATACAATATAGTCGCCTTAAATATTACATCATCTTTCAGGCAAGGCAGCAGCATTTTTGTGATGTATGGGATGTATCTTCGTTAAGTGATTTCTTTGCCTTTGGGTTTTGAGCTGTGGTGTGCCATGGGGAAAGAGAGAGGTATAACAGGCATTTTACTGTATCCCCCAAATGAGTAACACCTCACATTTTGTGTGAGTGATGTCAGTTTTCTTTTTACTTGGGCAAAAGAAAAGTATTTCTATAAAAATTATGAAATTATTCACTGCAATGATGATGGGACTTTTTTGGGGGGGACAAAAATCTGATGTTTAGAGAGTCTGAATATGTCAACATTTTTGTTCTATAGGATCTGATCTTGACTGGAACATGAGTGGAATTAAGTGTCACAATTATGTGTTAAATTGGTCTCCTTTTTCCTCAGTAGCAACGATGAAAGATTAAATATTCCAGTGAAAACATATCAGGTTTCTGTGCTGCAATACACAAAGGCACAGGTTAATTTCCAAGAATGCAGTTTGTCTCTGATTATATACATGTGTGCATTTGGAAGATGAAGATATAATTTAGGAATTCAGTGAGAAAGAGAATCTATAACAAATAGCTGAGATTTTGTGAATGGGCCACTGTGAACTGACTTATGCCTCTCAAAGTTCACGTGTGGAAGACCTGATCCCCAGAGTTACTCTACTTAGAGATAGGGCGTAATGATAGGCACTTAATTAAGTCTACATAAGGTAATGAAAGTAAGTCCCTGAGATGCTAGGCTCCTTACAAAGGGAGACTCCCCCCATCCCTCCTCAAGTGAGCACAAAGAAAAAGCCATATGACCACATAGCCAGAAGGTGCCCAATAAGCCAGGAAACAAGCTCTCTCCAAATATGGACATTACCAGGCCTTGATCTGGAAATTCTTGCTTCCAGAATTGTGAGAAAATAGCTTTCCATTGTTTAAGCCACCTACCACTCTACTTTGTTATGGCAGCCCTAATATTAATATTATAAGTCAAGTAAGTATTCTGGGAAATAACAGAATCCTATATTGAATTTAACTTTTAAGGCACCCCAAAATCTTGTGCAATTGAAAACATTTTGACAACATGAAATATTTTTACTATTTAATTTTTATTTCAAAATTTGCCTTCTTGAAAGTGCAAAATGTTTTAATATAGAATTTTCTAGATCATCTTTTCACAAGCACCAGTTAACTTATTGCAAAATACATCACATCTCTTGGTTTTTCATTATGCAACACACATTATTAGAAAATTATAATAAAGAGTTGTGAAGAATAAGACTTATATCTAGTGTGGAAGTTTCTTCATAATGCTGTGCCTGTGTGTCTATGGGGGCAACCAAATGAAAGAGTCTGCACGTTATGTTTCCATCTTTGAGAGTTCAATGAAGAATACCAGCCATCGAAAGTTCTGTGAATAGATGCTACTACTGCAAACTCTTGGCTATGTGACTTATTTTTCAGACTTAATAATTTTCTCCAGTCTTAATGTAATTGGTTTAGTTTTATTTGTTAGACACACACCCCCGCCCCATATTTCTTAGTGTAATACAATGTCGGTCTCTACCTCAATCTCTACTTGTATGTTAGCATCTGCCTGTATCACATGAGACTGTTCCTTGAATATATTTTCTTGGGAGATGCTGGTACCTACCTTTTTAAGCATGCCACAACTCCTTCCCACCTGTGACTCCTAAAATTGGCCTTCTACTAGATCTATAGTAAATTAAAGTTTGAAAATAAAATGCATTCTTGACCACTTTTGTCTGAGAATATTCTTTCACACCTTGTTGTTAGCTAGTCTTTGGACTCTGCAATCTCATACAGGTTTTAAACATTAGCTCCATTTTCCAATTAAGACTTATGCCAATGTATTGTTGATTTGAAAAGGCACCAATATCTCTAGACTTGTGTTCAAGGCAGCAAAGATCTGGAATTCTTCTCTTCTTTGAGGGCAGAAGGAGGACCCCTCACGCACTGGCTGTGTCCAATCAAGTTTTGCTTGATGCCAAAAAATTAAACACAGTAAGACCAGACCCTGTCAGCAACGAGTTGATTGCTTTAAATAAGGGAGATTTCCTGAATGTTTAAATTGAAACTTCGACTTTGATTAAAGCAAAGAGAAGTACCAGGATGGCTTCCTAACTATTTAGTTCCTAAAATTCCTGTGAGGTCTGGAGATGACAAATTCAATTCTGATGTGCTGTGTTTTACACTCTGCAGGCTGTAGTAAAAGGGAAAACTAATCAAGCTTGGGTTTCCCATGGGCTGCACTTTAAGATGTTTTCCTATTTAAAGCCATGGAAATATGTTAAAACCCACATCGGCAGGGTGAAGTTTATACAAGGCAAATTCTATGTGACTATGTTTTTGCTCAGTGTGCATATTTTGACTTTTCATTATTTTTGGTTTGCTCAGTAGTTCATTCTGTTTAAAATTTTATTTCTACTATATTTTATTATAAAGATGGGATATAATGGTGTAAAACACACACACATATACATTTTAAGTATATATACATATATAAAAATGGTTTGTTGTCAAATAGAACACATTAGCTTAAATTTAAACATTTTGTTAAAAAAAGAAAACTAATGAATGACAGATATTTAAATGCAGGGCTATAAATCTAGGCATGCCAAGATACAAATTAACATTTTTTTTCTTAGAACCAGAGCCAGTAGCATGCAATTAAAATATTAACATTATATAAAATTTATCATATGAAAAAAATCAGGAAGGGAGAATTGATGGATCCCTACATCAGCTAAAAAGCCTAGACATTCATATATAAGCCAGGGACAGAATTTTATATAAACCTTTGTAAACTGAGGATAGTTAAAACTAGTGCTTTTCGCTGGAAGATGAGCAAGGACTTCCATTCATTTCTCTGTTCTATTGTAAGCTGCTTTCATATTAAGCGGGTTCCTCAGGCCAGTTTCTCATGAAGTCTTATGTCTATGAAATTATAGTCAAAATCACCACTTTATAAGAAAGTTAAAGATGTTCTATATGTATGTGCGCACCTACACATTGTCTATCTCTAGCTTTTTAGTGATTGATGACAATTTGTTTTCAGAATATTAGGAGCAATATTTGACTATCTACACTAGACATTTTATGCAGTAGAAAAATGGAAATTTCTTCATAACTATGTACAAGCAAAATTTAATCTTTGACTAGCCTCATTTTAATGAACATTTTAATTCTTATTTTAATAAGCACTGTCAGTGAATACCAGTGTCTTTTTGATCCTTACATTATGACACATATAATTTTGTCTTGACAAGGAGTACGGTACTCAACTTTTAGGGGTATATTCATGCTATTAGGTCATATTAACTAACTAGTTTACTCCTACTTAAAATATATGTTCACTGAAAGCATCATGGCTTTCCTTATGTCTATGTAAGATGATGGGATATCTTTATTTGACTAATTTGACCAAGCACAACCATTTGTACATTTTGAATCTTAGTGTTCTTCCTCTTTGTCTGGGTTAGTTTGGAAGGGGTGATACTGAGTCAAAGCTGTGTTCATCAGGAGCCTAATGAAAGTATCAGAATCAAACATTTTAGGCTTTGCATAAATAAAGCAGATTTATGTCTACAATGAAAACGTGATACTAGTTACCTTTGCAAGGTTAGGCCCTTTGGAAATTTGAAGCTTCTTTTATCAGTTTAATGTGTGATGAACTTTTAAAGTTTGGCCATATTTTCCCTAGTAATGCACAGAATATAAGAAGCCTTGAAGTCCATTTATTTTTGATTGCCAAATTTTATAGACAAGAAAACTGAGACTTGGAAACTTGCAATGCATTTTTGGTCCTGCAGTAAGTGGCAGGCTAGAGACAGTCCTAAAGATCAGTCCTGGACTTTCTTCACAGTTGTTCCCCACTACCCCACTGACTTTTCTTTCTTTCTTTTTTTTTGTCTATGCAAAAGTGTTTTATTTTTTATTTTTTTAAATTTATTCTACTTAGGTATATGATAGCAGAATGAATTTTGATTCATTGTACACAGATGGAGCACAACTTTTCATTTCTCTGGTTGTATGTGATGTAGAATCACAGCATACATGCACTCATACATGAAGCTAGGGCTATGATGTCCGTCATATTCCACCATCTTTACTGTCCCCCTGTCCCCTCCCCATCCTTTCCCTTTGACCAAAATTCCTCCATTCTTCCAATGTCCCCTCCCCCATTATGGATCAACATCCACTTATCAGAGAGAACATTCAGCATTCGGTGTTTGGGGATTGGCTTACTTCACTAAGCATGATATTCTCCAACTCCATCCATTTACCTGCAAATGCCATAATTTTATTCTCTTTTGTTGCTGAGTAATATTCCATTGTGTAAATATACCACAGTTTCTTTATCCATTCATCTATTGAAGGGCATCTAGGTTGGTTCTACAGATTAGCTATTGTGAATTGAGCTTCTATAAACATTGAAGTGGCTGCATCGCTGTAGTATGCTGATTTTAATTCCTTTGGGTAGAGACAAAGGAGTGGGGTAGCTGGGTCAAATGGTGGCTCCATTCCAAGTTTTCTAAGGAATCTCCATACTGCTTTCCAGAGTGGTTGTACCAATTTGCAGTCCCACTAGCAATGTATGAGTGTGCCTTTTCTCCCACAACCTCACCAACACTTACTATTGTTTGTATTCTTGATAATTGCCATTCTGACTGAGGTGAGATGAAATCTTAGAGCAGTTTTGATTTGCATTTCTCTAATTGCTAGAGATGTTGAACATTTTTTCATATGTCCGTTGATTGATTGCATATCTTCTTCTGAGAAGTGTCTGTTCAGCTCCTTAGCCCATTTATTGATTGGGTTGTGGGGTTTTTTTTGGTGTTAAATTTTTTGAGTTCTTTACATATATCCTGGAGATTAGTGCTCTATCTGATGTGTGTGTGGCAAAAATTTGTTCCCAGAATGTCAGCTCCCTGTTCACTTCATTGATTGTTTCTTTTGCTGAGAAGAAGCATTTTAGTTTGAATGATCCCATTTGTTGATTCTTGATTTTACTTCTTGTGCTTGTCTTGTTAAGGAAGTAAGGTCCTAAACTGACATGATGAAGATTTGGGCCTACTTTTTCTTCTATTAGGCATAGGGTCTCTGGTCTAATTCCCAGGTCCTTGATCCACTTTGAGTTGAATTTTGTGCATGGTGAGAGATAGGGGTTTAGTTTCATATTGCTGCATATGGATTTCCAGTTATCCTACCACCATTTGTTGAAGAGGCTATTTTTTCTCCAGTGTATGTGTTTGGCACCTTTGTCTAGTATGAGATAACTGTATTTAAGTGGGTTTGTCTCTGTGTCTTCTATTCTGTACCATTGGTCTACATGTCCCCACTGCCTTTTCAACAACTTCTTAGTTTTTGTCATGAAAATCATGTAGCATACAATAGAATAGCATCCTAAAACATGAAAATAATGCTGGAAAATTCAAAACTACTTAGAAGTGGTTTAATTTCTCATTTAAAGCCTTTATCAACATATTACAGAAAGGGTGGGTACACAGTTAATTCTTGATTGCCTGTATAATCATTTAACATTTTTCTTAAAAATATAAAAGTTTTTAAACAAACAAAAATAAAAGTTCAATAATAGAAAATATCACTTTGACAAACATTTCCACTATAGTTAAGTATAAACTTGGCTCTTGTGGTCTTTGAGGAATTCATACTTGTGTTAGAAGGGAAGTTAAGGACATATTTATGTGAATACCAAATTAGTCGTTTCAGAAACAAATAAAGTCTATCTTTTTGAAATGAGAATGTTTGAACACACAATTATAGATCTGGTTGGTTTTGATCTTCAGAAGTCTCTGGTGAATTACATTGCCAAACTACACAAGGAACTGTTGTTATTTCTGATGAGCAGTTTGACTATACCACTATAATATAAATGTGAGTTTAAATTTCCCTATTTTCTTTATGGAAATGTTCATTTGAATTGATAGGAATGACTGCATTTCACTCAGAGTACTTGTTGGTAGAAATGTTTTGGGATTTGTGCAGTGGCAAATAAAATCTGGACTTAAAAACACTTTCATGATAAAATCATATCTCATAAGTAAGTAATGTGTAGGGGAATATAGTTGAACATTATTTATTACTCATCACTTTTAATTGAAGCTTCTCTTTGAGTCATAGTATAGTGGGTTACCTTATGGGTTACCTCATAAAATGAGAATTGGACTTTATATTTCCTACTTGAAGCTTAGTTAAATGATTTAAAAATTCTCATTATCAAGCCATTCTTCAACCCTGAAGTTTGGCCCTGTGAGTCTGATTAATTTGATAGTATCATCCCTTGTTGTGTTAAGGATTCTGTAGATCTATGACCCAATAAGAAGCTGAATAATCTCTCTGATATGTGGATGTTAACCCACAACAAAGGAGGGAGGGGGAGGGGAAGAATAGAAGTCCATTGGATTAGATGAAGGGGTAAGAAAGGAATTGAGTGGGGAGGGAAATAGGAAAAACAGTAGAATTAATCAGACATAACTTTCTTTGCCTGATTAGTATAAGTTATACTCCATGTATGTATAATATGCCCAAACACACTCTATTGTCATATAAATCTAAAAAGAACAAAAAACAAAAAAAAAATTTAAATTAAAAAATAAAAAATAGCTACTAACCATATGAGACTAATGAGTGCTGGAAATGTGTCCAGTCTAAATTGTGATGTACTATATGTGAAATTTCAAGGAGTATA
This sequence comes from Geosciurus inauris, assembly GCA_004024805.1. Classification (NCBI taxonomy): domain Eukaryota; kingdom Metazoa; phylum Chordata; class Mammalia; order Rodentia; family Sciuridae; genus Geosciurus; species Geosciurus inauris. Next base: position 46,579 of record PVHX01007250.1, on the reverse strand, counting down.
CCTTTTTAAAAAGAAACATGAAATATCTTATTGATTTTTTAGGTATTGATTATATTTTGAAAAACTATTTTGGATATATTATGTTAGATAAAATATAGTATTAAAATTAATTTGTTGCTTCTTTTTACTTTTGTCGGTGGTTACTAAAAAAATTTTAAAATTACGTATATGGTTCGCCTAGTTTTTTTTTTTTTTTTTTTTTTTTTTTTTGGTACCAGGGATTGAACTCAGGGGTATTCAACCACTGAGCCACATCCCCAGCCCTATTTTTGTATTTTATGTAGAGACAGGGTCTCACTGAGTTGCTTAGCACCTCGCGGTTGCTGAGGCTGGCTTTGAACTTGCGATTCTCCCCTCTCAGCCTTCCAAAGTGCTGGGATTACAGGCATAAGCCACCTCACCTGGCTTTGCCTAGTATTTCATTTAGGTAGTTATTCCCATGTAGAATCCTTCTCACTTCCCTTAGTGTATTCCTAGAAATTACTCATCTAAATTCCATCCTGAAGAGTGCATGGGCAGAAGACAGTGGGGGACACTTATCCACACTCAAGAGTTGAGCCTTCTCATTTTAACAAGTTCTATGATTAACGAAGAATTGCTGGTTGATTCAGAAGCTAAATTCAGTGGTTGTTGCGTTATCTTACTTGTTTTTAATTTTTTCTTTATCCCTGAGAACTTGTAGTCAAATCAGAGAAGGTTTTCTCCCCAATTTTCTAAGAAACAAACTGGCATGACAGACCTCTGTAGGTCATATTAGATTCTCCTATTCATGCAAAATTAGAATTGTCACTGCTTTACTTGAGATGCCTGAGAAAGACAGATGCAAAGGTCACCTACTTAGAATCCAGCTGCTCGACAAATGTTTTTTTTTTTTTTCTTCTTCTTGTTTTTGTTCACAGGTGGAGAAATGGAGCCACAGAGTATCTTTATTGTGGGAAGCACAAACAAGCCAAGATAAACATAGAACCAAATAAAAAAAGGGTGTCCCAGCTTTGCCCATCACTTTGAACTTGTTGATCCTGAAAGATGGAAATAATCATCTAGTTGAATATGGATAAGATATAAGACCTTATGGGGTCATGTACAGTATCTATCCATCTTTTATCTTCCCATTACCCTAGCACTGTGTCAGAAATACATTAGTAGGGGGCTGGGTTTGTGGCGCAGTGGTAGCGTACTCACCTAGCATGCATGAGGCACTGGGTTCGAACCTCAACACCACATAAAAAAAATAAACTAAAGATATTCTGTGCACCTACAACTAAAAAATAAATGTTTAAAAAAAAGAAATACATTAGTAGTTCAGAATTTTTTTGTTTTTGAGTTGAATTGAATCATTCAGATATAAATTACCATAACAATGTTTGGGGGAGATTATTCGTAATAGAATAAAGAAAAAGAACTAAGAGAGAATAGGTAACAAAATGTGAACCTACTCCTACAGTGTCTCATCTCAACTTCCAAACACACATTGGTTAAATGTGTGCTGCATTCAATTTGGGAAGAAAGAAGGTTTCTATGCTCTTTGAAGCTTGTGTATTCTACCTTTGAGAACAACAGAGCTGCTGCCGGTCAATAGCACATGCAAAATTTAACAAGTATATTACTTGACACAGAGGTTAGCCTGTCATTATTAACTACCTTGGATCTCTCAGAGAATTTTTTATGGATGTATGGGCTGCCAAAAAAGAAGTGCCCCTTTTATTGATTGCCATAGCTGACCTGAAGGCTCACGGACCACTGCGAAATAAACCCTGTATCATATATTAACCACAAAACCCAAGTCCAAATAACCTTAATGATCTTGTTCGAACCCACAAGACCTGGGAAAACCAGACTGGAAGGATTTTTATTCATTCCAAAACCCAATGACATCCACAGCCTCTGTGTGAGACTATCCTGATTTGCAATCCTTGAAAATACATGCATTGAAAACTTTTAGAATTGAAGGTCCATTCATAATGCCAATAGTTTCTTCTTTTCCTCTGGTTTCTCCTATTTTTAAAATCCACTTTAGCTTAAAAATGTGAGGTATAATCATAATATCTTAAGCCATAAAAATGAATATACATACAGATTACTAGGAACGTATGCCAGACCAACAATATTTCATGAAAGTGGTTTATATCATTTCATTTCCTCTTTTATTTTGGTGAATGCTAATTTGAAAAGAAGGAAAAAGAGAATGAGAGTCAAAATCTCCAGGCTTTTGAAGTGTACAAGAGTTGGCGAGATTGCGTCTAATGGCTGATAGAGCCTGTATGGTCTGCTGTATATTAGTTTAATTTCCTTTGTGGTCTAAACTACAAGCTGCATTGGAAGTAACTAAGAGGTATCAGGAGGGATGAAATCATCAGGACCTCAGCTTTTGTTCTTGTATAGAAGATGGCAGGTCACTGGACACTGATAGATTTGAAATAGATTGATACACTTCTGAGTATAGATACTGTTTAGGAATGAAGAGTAAGGATGGCATATTAGTTCTGGTCTAATAATTTAAAGGTAGAAAAATAAAAGCCTCAAGAGACTATTCTTCTCTTATCTGTCTGTTGTTTCCTTATATTCTCCCATCTTCTTTCCTTCCTGCCTGCCTTTCTCTTCCTCTCTCTCTTTCTCCCCCCGTCCCCATCTCTCTCTCTTCTCTCTTCCTGTAACACTGTTGAAAATCATGTTTTTGAAGTGAGGGTAAGGTTAGTGTCTCTCTTTGAGAAAAGACAATCATGATGTGGGATAATTTCAGTACTATTAGAAAAGATTTTCCAGTTCACTCATACTTGTTTCTCATATGATGACTAGTGATTGAAATTGGGCCACTGTTTCTGCATTTCTGTGGTTAAGTACTTTTCTTTCTTTGGGACTATAAATATTGTCTTTACCCCTTCCATGGGATGGATGTTATTTACATCTTAGGATTGAATCCTAAGAGAAGACATTTATAATGTGAGGTGGAAGACAGTAAAGGGCAATTGGGAAGATATAAGAAAAATGAAGTCACAAAGGAAAGATTGAGTGCTGATTTCATGAACTTGAAAAAGTTTGATCTTAAAGAGGGGTATTTACCAAGATTTCTTTATTTGCAGGATGATGGGTTAAAGACAATGTATGATAGTTAGAAGACAAAGCAAGTAAATTATTCTTGGAATGGCATCACATTTTAAGAACACAAAGAGATCCAAATTCCATTGTGAAGAACATGGAGAAGAAACAGAGATAAGATCTGGAAAGGACCACAGCCTGATCTATTTGAAGGAAGCAGGATTAAAAGGTGAAAATACACCAAAAATATTCTAAATGCATGCATAAGGATTATGTGTTCACATTTTCTTGGGAGATGAAACCTATACTTTGGTCCTAATTTTTATTTCAAGATGATGAAGAAAGGTTCATTACCATCTATGTCTGATGCCACCATTTGTGTGTCATTGATGGTACTAGGTGGTGGCTGTGCAGCCGCATACCACCAAGAACTCTTATTATCACCCACTGCCTTTAGAGAACGAGCTGTTTTGACACATTTATATATAAACTGTATTTACAAAGTAATATTTTTCAACCATTGTAGAAGAATAAAAACATTTATTTGTTAGGGTTACTCCATTAAAAAGTAGATCTGCAAATATTAAGATATTTCTTATAGAACTACAGGTGGAATGCTTGCTCATTGAGGCAATTATGCAGCAGTTTGTTGCCTATGCTGTAGAAATATCCTTTCCTCCTCTCCATTACACTCATTAGCCTCCTGGTGGTCTCAGACTACAAATGGCTAGTTATATGGCCCTTGTCTCTGCTGACTTGCTCCTTTGTTATTTATTCTGAAAGTTCCATGGCTTGACAAGGCTCAGAGAGTAAGGGAAATAGCCCTATATCTGGATCTTGCAGTCCAGTGAAATCCTAGTCTTCACTTACCATCTGATATCTGATTCTCCACCTCAGTAATTGCTTAAGTATACTCAGTCAAGTTCAGCAAGAAGCAGACCATGTGATCTCAAAACCTTTCTCAAAGTTCAGTTAGATCCTGGGAAAAAGCAAAAGCTGCTTCATAATCTCCTCTATTAGAGGTTAAAAGAAAGAACACTGAGTTTTGTTTGGCAAATAATCCTTGGTAAGTTTGCTTCATTGCCAAATTTTCTCTAAACCATCAAGCATTTCACTTCCAATGATTGATTCAGATATCCTATCTGGAAAAAATGTTAATTAGATGAGCTATAATTACCAGATTCTCATCCATTATATTTCTTAAAAATAGACTCTCCACTGTCTTGCCTAGAAATATTGTAAATGTTAAGATTTCAGAGGTTGACCTCTTACAGTACTTAGCATCTATATACAAAGTTTGGCACTTGATTTTACTATTTCCTGTTATTCTCTTTTTAAAAATTTTTTTTAGTTGTTGACGGATCTTTATTTTATTCATTTATTATTTATATGTGGTGCTGAGGATCGAACCCAGTGCCTCAGTGTGCTAGGCAAGCGCTCTACCACTGAGCTACAGCCCAGCCCCGCTATTATTCTCTTTTTGTTTCATGTGTACAAGCCTTGTTTTCCCAGTTGTTATTACAAACCACAGCTGGTACAGTTTTGTCCTGTATTTATTTTTCTTTTCTTAATATCCACAGAAACGCAATGTAGTGCTAATGGCAGAGAAAAACCCTGAACAATTACTCATGGTTCCTTCCACTTGGTACCCCAAGCTGCTTCCTATGATCAAGTCTCATTCTAGTGTGTGACATTTCTGTTGTCATTTTGAAATATTGATTATCCAACACATTGGATGACTAAGATTAACTTGCACATTGCCTCCTCCGGGAACTTTCTCTGACTGCTCATCCAACTACTAGCCTCTCCTCCTATGCCCCAGCATGCTTGGTGACTCTTTGGTTATTGTCACGTGCTACCTCCTCTTGACTCCCCCACTGTGGGTTGAATTGTCTGTTTTCCCTACTGGAGTGTGACCCTTTGGAAAGAGAGCCTCTCTGGTGAGCCTTTCACTCGCCTTGGCACATTATAGGCTACATTTGTTGAACTAATGGATAAGCAAGAATTACTAAGCTTGTATAGCTTTTATAAACTGTTGTTTATTCCTATTGATCTAATTTTGGTGAAAATTCCAATATACTCTAAAAAAATTCCCTATGTTGTTTGGTAGCTCAAGATCTATGTTAAACTTTTTAATGTTTATTTGATGTCATGCCTTGGCACTAGTATCTGTCTACGTAGACAATTTTTTCTAATGTCCCCATGAAACTTGAGTTTCTCAAGCTTCCCCTTCTTGACTTTCCAGTTTGGTTTTATATTTTCTTTTATGCATTTCTATCATTGATATGCTTGAAATGATATTTATTTCAAATTTCACTTATTTTCTGTGCCATCTAGAAGACACAGGGGAGGCCTCTCAAGAGGAGAAGGCAGTTTACAATTGTGGACATTGTATGAGCATCTTAGCTCTCCAGACTATTTGGGACAGAAGAAGAAAGAAAAGCATGAGTAAAAACAGAATTTATCATACAAATAAAGTAGGAATCACAAACTGTGTGTCAAAAAATACTTTGTCTGCCGGGTACAGTGGCGCATGCCTGTAATTCCAGTGCTTTGGGAGGCAGAGGTGAGAGCATTACAAGTTCAAACCCAGCCTCAGCAACTTAGGGAGGCCATAAGCAACTCAGAAAGACTCTGTCTCCTAATAAAATATGAAAAAGGACTGGGGATGTGGATCAGTTGTTGAGCACTCCTGGGTTCAATTCCCAGTTCCAAAGAAGTAAAAAATAAAAACAACTTTCTCCTACACAATTACTCTCAGCAGGTTTCCATCTATAACTAGTTCATGAAGGTCCACTGACAAGAGACTGATTTTTCCAAAAAATACCTTCACATGAGACTTCTCAGTAATGCATGTTTAGATTTAGTCCCATGGCTTATCTGCAATCCAGAAAAGACTTGCAGAGCTTTGGATTTCCCTCTGGTTGCCTTTTTAAAAGTAGGTGGATACCAGTGTATTAGGGGCCAAAGTTACACCTGTGAAGAGGGTGTTTTTCCCTCCACCTGCTACCAGCTGCTGCCTCTCCTTGAGGGCTTAGACAGAAGCCTATGTTCCTGACGGGGTTCAAATGAAGACATAGGTAAGAAACAAAAGGTTCTTCAGGCTGGAAAGAAGGGACCGATTATTAAACGTAACCTTTGGCTCAGGCTTGGGACTCCATGAACATAGTTCCTTTGCTATGTTTGAGGCTGTATGTAATATTTGCTCCCATTATTTATTTATTTATTTTGCGAACTTCTAGCAACATTATTTTTTGAGCTCTCGGTTTTGGGGAATAGTGCCATTTAATTTCCTCATATGTATACCACTTCTTGGGACAAGGTGCTTTGTTCCTCAGCCTGCTTACCTTCCTGTACACTCCTGGGGGAAATGACAAAAAGCCCTTGTGATTATATGCAGGGTGTTTTTTTCTGGATGATGCAAAAACAGAGGAAGCCAAGGATACAGACAGAGGTCCAGCCACGAGAAAGTCACGTGTTTCCCTGAGCACTCCAGACTTTGCACTGTAGGGGATGAGACTCTCTGAAAAACTACAAAAGGAAGAAGGCATGTTTCAGCAGAAAGGTAGGGAGTTTAGGAGATAGCAGAGTAAATTGATGAATTGATGTCAGGATAGGCTACTGACTAGCTATGTGAACTTGACCAAAAATGTTATCTCATCTTCAGTTTCTCATCTAAAAGATGGAAGTAGTAAGAGTGGTGAGAATTAAATAAATTTACACATGCAAATCACCTCATTTGGAACATGACACCAAACGAAGACTAGATAAATTAATGTTTGTTCAAAACAAATGCGTACAGTTGTTTTGTTTTTGTTTTTAATTAGAAAGTGGACTAGTTTAGTTAGGGGAAGGGAATGGCCAGCTCATTTATCCTGTGAGTTAGGAAATACAGACCCAGAGAACATATACCTATCCTCCAACAGATCTGAAACACACAGAGAACATTCAACATGTACATAAAACACTAAATTTACATTGGAAAATAGAACAGCAGATTTTTCAACTTCTTTAGTTTCACCTTCTTTTCTTCAGATTAGAACAAAACGTTCTAAGCCAGCCAGCCAGCTGGCCCATTTGTTTTAGGGAATTCAATGCTTAGTACTTAAATATCCGTCTCTTTCTGGCCCTATAGCTGGCACCTGAAAATGACATGGAATCTGAGATATAAAGATCTATAGTACCTACTACAGAAGTATAGAAATTCCTGTGTTGTAACAGACTTGTGGGGGAGAAGATATTCTGTTTTTAGTCGAAATTTTTGAAATTAATAGACCATGCACTGAAAACACAGATGCTCAAAAGTGTTAGCCAATAAGTTGATAGAGTGGAAAAACAGCCTGGGACTTGAAGGAGCTACTTTCTAGCTTAGGCCCAGCCAATATTATGGTATATAAACTTATATAGATTAGATCACCTCTGACCTTCAGGCTCCTCATCTATAAAATGGTGGAGTTGGTCCAGACCACTGAAGTCCCATTTGAGTTTAACAGTATATTATTGTAAATCTTGATTTGCATTTCAAGGCTCAGTGTAGCTTCATCACTCTGAGCCCCAAACCTGGGTCTCTTCCAGCTTTTAATCAATCACCAAATACTAGTCAGTATTTCTGTTATGAATCTGAACTTTAGAATCAGATGGACTTTGCAGATCCCAACATAGCCATGCATTAGCATAAGGAAAGTAACCTCATCTTTTAAATTTTTCCTCCTCTACAAAATGGGGCCTCAATAGTATTTTGATGATAAGTTTGCGGTATAAATTCAGTTAGGTATAAATGTAAAGTGGTTAGCACAATGTCTCAGTTTAAATAAACAAGTATTGTAAAAATCTCCCTTCTAAATAGCTCTTGAGTTTGACTCTTCACTCTGCCTTGACCCTTCTTACTAGAAATGCTGAAGCCCAATTGGTTTCCTTAATTCTAATTCTCTACCCTTGCAGAAAGGTAATTTTTCATAAACATGACATTACAACAATAAAAATTATATGGAGATCCACAAAAAGGAAGGCAGAAGTGGTAGAAAAGTGGGGTCTGAATTAATAAATAGAGACTACTTTTCATATGGTCTTATTTTTTTTTTTTGGTACCAGGGATTGAACTCAGGGGCATTCGACCACTGAACCACATCCCCAGCCCTATTTTGTGTTTTATGTAGAGACAGGGTCTCACTGAGTTGCTTAGCCTCACTGAGTTGCCTCGCCATTGCTGCGGCTTGCTTTGAACTCATGATTCTCCTGTCTCAGCCTCCCAAAGTGCTGGGATTACAGGTATGTGCCACTGCACCCGGCTCATATGGTCTTGTTTTTCAAAGTGATCAAAGGAAAAGTCTTTTGGGAAAAATCTCAAGCTTCTCAAACCAAAGGTGAGTTGCAGGTTGAAGAATCAGTGATTGGAACCTTTTGCAAGGCTACCTGCACTTCTTCCTGAAACTTTCCCAAGATTTGCTTAGATTTGTAGTAGAGTCCTGTTTGTCTGCTGAGCGAAAGTGCGGCTGACTAATTTCTGAGTGGGTATGAACTTTTGGTAAGAGAAGCTTAGGTAAAGGATGAACTTTGTAAGCTAAGCTCGGCCATGTTCTGTGGTTGCCGTATGCAGTTTGGAGCACAGTATGAGGTGTCTGGACACACCACTGGGTCTTGGCTGCCCCACATCTCTTCTGAGAGGAGGAGACAATAGCTAGAAATCATGGTTTAAATGGAAGTAGCAGTGATTTAAGTTAGACATAGGTGTCTCCTGTGCTGAATCCCTAATGTGGTCCAGTAAAATTCCCTGGGCTTTGCATTTGGGAGAAGGTATGTTCCACAAAAAAAAAGGAAAGAAAGAAGGAATGGCATCCATAACTGACTTACTAGCCCTCTGCTCTGCCAAAGGCCAGGAGATCACGGCTACAGCAGCTCCTAGGGAGCAGGGGGTGAGCTATCACTTGAGAGAGCTGGGGGCTTTTAAACCCCTTTCAACTTCAGGGCAATGGTAGCAACAGGGCTTAGGAGAAGGGAAGGGCAGGCGATGGGGCCATCGGAGTCTGCCTCAGGCGTCACATTACAGGGCCGTGGGGACTGGAAAAAGGGAACATTTGGCTCTCATTACAGAACAAAGGGACAGGGTGCTAGAAAACAGAGTGAATCTGGGTCAGAGGTACCTGACTGTCACACAGGTGCTGGAGTCAGTTTGCACATCTCCACACTGGAGAGAGCCTCCCAAAGCTGTCTCCCGGTAGTCTGCATTTGCCAACAATAACATTTGACCAGGAGCACAGGCTTGTCAAAACCAGCCTTACAGCGAGAACCAGGCGCGATGAAAGTCAAGTTTTCCCAGGGGCAAAGCTCACTGCTATTGAGGAGTTTGAGCTGTTAGCACGTGATTTTCACTAAACTTCCTCCAAATATCCCAAATCTTCATAGGGTATCATTCTTTTTTTTTTTTTTTTTTTTGCCAACCTTCTCTAATAAATGATCTGCTTTCTTTTAGAGGGACTATAGAGGAGGGAATACAAAATCTGTGATTCTGTACCACGCCTCATTCAAGATCTGAACTTTGCATCTTCCTTAATTATGGCAGGTGTGTGCCTGATTTAATTGAGAAAGCATTGCTTTCTTCCCCTCAGTTCTTGTTTCTAATCAAATACTCCTTGTTTCTCTTTTCCAACTTGCCTTCTAATGAAGCATTATCTTGAAAATCTGTATTTTGGGGTCAAGGCCGTAATAGATCAAACTTTTTGGTGGCTTCCCTAACTTCTGGTGATTCTTCTCTATTCTTTTCTTGAGAAATCATCTCTCAGCCTTCGAGGGAGAGGAATCAGCTTGGATGCCACACTTCCTGCAAGTCTGCCTACTTACCACCCAAACTTTGTCACTGTATTTTAAGTCATTAATGTTGAAGTCCCGGGAACGCTGGTGGAGAGTATGTTTCATCTGAAACAATATAAAAAGTGTACAAGGAGAGAAAAGCAGGCCTCAGTTATATGCAGGGGTCCTGTTATGTGGTGGTTGTGATGAAAATAGGCTTAGTGACTTTAGCAGCTGGCAATTTATTAGCAAACCTGGCCCTACTTAAAAAAAAATATGGAAAATCAGAATTGATGTAGAGTGTTAATCGCAAAGCCTTTATATTAGCAGGACTTCTGTACTGTGTTAACTTTTACTGTTGTAGGGAGCAGGCATCCTTCTGGAGCAAAAGGCCGGGAAAATGAACTTCCTTTGTCAAACACCACTCCATAGGCATACAGGCCACATCTGCCCAGGGTCATTGGATCTAGTGATTTGCCTTTACATGATGAGCCACACCGAGTGGCCAGGGTTCCATCTTAGCTCAGTATATCTTACAAGAATTCCTTTCCAGCTGAAATTTAGAGCTGTGCTTGTTGGTCTACATTTGTAGTAGAACTTTCACTAAGCCGCCATCCTGAAAGTTGCTTTTTCCTTCAGCTGAGCTTTCTTTCATACACAGTAATTGAAAACAACACATTTTCTGCTGCCAACAGGAGTGACCAGGGTGATCACTCTCTCTTTCTACTTTGGATTTAACAACGTGACGGTGGATGGGATGGGAGACATGCTCCAAGTATTCAAAATGAAAAACACCAGAACACAACCGTTATTTTATGAAAGAGGCTGGAAAATGGTTAGTAAAGAAGTCACAGATGTGTTTCACTGACGGGGAGAGGGGCAAGGGGAGCGTAGGTTCTGAAAACAGCTTGACAAGCTCAATATATTCCTAATTTTGCTCAACACATTACCTTTTGGATTTCCTAAGCTTGGTTTTGGGGTCAGTTTTCACTTGCCAGCGTCTCTCTGTTGGTGCACGTGCTTGTGTGCCTGTGTGATGTGTGTATGTGTGTCCATGTGCACTTTTACACTCTAGGCAAACACAGCAATACCACACAGAGTATCGACCGTAGTTATTGACCTCGAGCCACACTAAATAAAAGACATTTCAATGAAACAGGAAGGTAAGTACCTTCTCAAACTAGCAATTATATTTTCAACTTCTTACCCAAGAAAAGAAACAAAAAAAAAATTGTTGAATATATTTTAAATGGTAGACTACTCAAAATGGACCTTTTGTTTGGTTAAAAAATCACAAATGGCTCACTTTGGCCTTAATTTTGCTCAACGGAAAATTAAGAAATGCATTTTCTGAGAATAGACTGTCTTGTTTCGCAGGCTCATGCAGCAGGCCTTCAATGTGTCTAGTAAATAAGTTAAGTATATTAAAGGTGTATGTATATATTTTTTTTTTGGTACCAGGGATTGAACTTGGGGGTATTCAACCACTGAGCTACATCCCTAGCCCTATTTTGTGTCTTATGTAGAGACAGGGTCTCACTGAGTTGCTTAGCGCCTTGCCGTTGCTGAGACTGGCTTTGAACTCATGATTCTCCTGTCTCAGCCTCCCTAAGTGTAGGGATTATAGGTGTGCACCACCACGCCCGGCTAAAGGTGTATGTATTTTTATAAATGAGCTTTGTGCTGTACCCTTCCCTTTGTTTACAAAAGAATTCAATATTTTATTTATGAATTCTTTCTTTTTAAATTTGTTTTTTTTAATTATACATGATAGCAGAGTGTCTTTTGACATATTATACGTATATGGAGTATAACTTCCCATTTCTGTGGTTGTATATGATGTGGAGATACCCTGTTCATGTACCCATATATGAACATAGGAAAGTCATGTCTGATTCATTCTGTCTTTCTAGTTCTCATTCCCCTTTTCTTCCCCCCATTCTCCCCTGTCCAATCCAGTGAACCTCCACTCCACCCTCCACCTCCAGCCTATTGTGAGTCAGCATCCATATATCAGAGAGAACATTTGGCCTTTGTTTTTTGGGGGGGATTGGCTTATTTCACTTAGCATGATAGTCTACAGTTCCATCCATTTACTGGCAAATGCCATAATTTCATTCTTTTTTATGGCTGAGTAATATTCCATTGTGTATATGTACCACATTTTCTTTTTCTAAAAAACATTTTAAATTCTAATTAATTATACATGACAGTAGGATGCACTTTGACACATCACACATGTATGGAATATAACTTCTTATTCTTCTGGTTGTACATGATGCAGAGTTACACAGGTTGTGTAATCATATATGCACATAGGGTAATAATGATTCATTCTACTATCATCCTACCTCTAAATCCTCTCCTGTCCCTTCACTCCCCTTTGTCTAATCCAAAGTACCTCTATTCTACACTCCCTACCCCTTATTGTGAATTAGCATCTACTTTCAGAGAAAACATTTGCCCTTTGGTTCTTTGGGATTGGCTTTTTTTGCTTAGCATGATATTCTCCAGTTCCATCCATTTACTGGCAAATGCCGTAATTTCATTCTTATTTAAGGCTGAGTAATATTCCATTGTGTAGATATACCACAATTTCTTTATCCATTTATTTGTTGAAGGATGCCTAGGTTGGTTCCCTAGTTTAGCTATTGTGAATTAAGCTGCTATAAACATTGATGTGGCTGTGTTACTGTAGTGTGCTAATTTTATTTCCTTTGGGTATAAACTGAGGAGTGGGATAACTGGGTCAAATAGTGGTTCCATTCCAAATTTTCTAAGGAATCTCCCTACTGATTTCCTGAGTTGTACAAATTTGGAGTCATATAGTGAATTATTTCTTTTACTAGATTTTAACGTACCATACATTTTAATGAAAAATTGAAAGAATTACAATTTTCCTAAGTGACTATTTTTCAGTTAGTTTATGTGCTTAAATAGCATAACCACTTATAATAGTAAAATAGACACATACCAGTATGTGTCTATAAACTCCATCAAACGTGTGGCTGAATGTCATCCACAAGTGGTTCTGAAGGAGAATCTTCTGGGCTCTGAAAGGTTTGGCATCTCTGAAAGAGACATGCACAGGAATAACAATGGTGTCTCTGAGTCTCTACTTGCCTTTACAAAGAGTTTTACATAATATTTCAAAGTGGTTCTTAGTGTATGTGAAGTGTATGTTTTATTCACCTGTATCATGAGCATCTTTTTCGAGGGAATTAAAAAGGAGTCTAGTTATTCTAATTCTTCTTCTGTTACAGATATACATTTTATAGCATTAGAGTAACTGGAGTAAATCTACTGTCATTTAAGTATCCATTAGAAGAATTTTGCCCTACCTCATCTAGAGAGGAAAAATTTGCTCTTGGTTTTAATTGATAAATCCATATACAAGGCTTACTGTATTCTAGGCACTATTTAAAGCACCTTACAAAGCTGAATGCATTTAATCTTCATAACCTTATGAGGTATGTACTTGTATTATCATGCCCATTTTACAGATAAGAAAGTCAAGGCACAGTGCAGCAGAGTAAATTTCCCATGGCCAAACAAATACAGGTTTGATCCTATGCTGTCTGACGTGAGATCTTTGCTCTACTTTCTCTGGAAAAACATTGTCCAATAGAAATAAAATGTGTGCCAGATACTGTATAGCATTTTAAATTTCCTAGTAGCTACACTAAAAAAGTAAAAAATAAAATTTAACTTAAATAATCTGATGCATACCACCAGAGCTAAAGAAAAATACAGTACTTGCCCAAACAACATAGTTTTATTTAATAAAAGCATGTTTTACACTACTTCTCTTTTATAAAATTTAAATTTGTTAAAATTGAGTAAAATTTTAAAAATTATTCTATAGTTGCAGTTGCAATATTTCAATAACCTGGTGTGTCCAGGGGCTGCCACCATATTGAACAGCACAGCAATGGAGGGGTAAACTTTCTGTAGATTTATGCTCCTTGGAAATAACTCCAGAGAATAAAATGAGGAGAATAAAGCAAATGAAATTTGGTTCTCATTATTAACCCAGGAACATTACCATGGAGAAGAACAGACGCTGACTCTCAACGTCTAAATTACTGCAAGGCTGAACACTGTCAGGCCAGCGGGAACATCTTCTGATGGGGCTTTGCAGTGGGTTTGTGCTCTTCAAGGGACCCTTTCAGACGGAACTCAGATGACAACACAGCTTAGACGGAAGCTTCTCAAGGGGGATCCTCGTGTGTATCCAGAGGCAATTTCTCCTTTAGAAAAGACAGCCATGCCACCCATCATTGGAGAGAGGAGGAGAGGGTTAGATACTAGAATGCCCCAACAACACTACGTGCATACCATTTTTCTACCCATTCACTAACAAGTTCTTAAGAAAAAAACAAAAAATTAACAAAAAATGCTTAAATTTAAACAATTTAAATATGTCTTTGGTTTTGGATTTCCTCTTTAAATATAAACATAACCAATAGCATGAAATGTATTTGGAATGTTAACTAAAAAATCAATGACCAGGTTGACAAGGACAGAAGATAGATCTGTTTTCTCTTGATCACTAAGACTCTGAAAGAGAAGGTATGATGAATGAATAAAGAAAACACACATGTTCCACACACACACACACACACACACACACACATACACACACACAGAGAGAAAGTTAGTCAGCTTTAAAAAAGAAGAAAGTCCTGCCATTTGCAACCAACATAGATAAAGCTGGAGGACATTATGCTAAATAAAGACATCCAAAATAGAAACACATTATTTCACCTGTATGTGGAGTCTAAAAATGTCAAACTCAGAGAGGTAGAGAGTAGAATGGTGGTCACCAGGGGCTGGTTGGTAGGGAAATGAGATGTTGTACAAAAAGTACAAAATTTCATTTATGCAGGGTAAATCAGTTCTGGAGTTTTAATGTATAGCATGATAACTACAGCGAACAATACTCTATTGTGAGGCCTGGCATGGTGGTGTGCACCTGTAGTTACAGCTACTTAGAAACCAAAGTATAATTTTTTTCCTGGTGTTGGGGATTGAACTCAGGGCCTTGCACATCTTATCAAGTGCTCTGTCACTGAGCTATACCTCTAGCTCCATCTACCTGGAAGGCTGAGGAAGGATTGCTTGAGCCCTTGGAATTAAAGGCCAGCCTGGGCAACATAGTGACACCCTGAAAATGACAAATTATAACTGTATTGTACTTAAATTTTGCTCAGAGTGTTGCTTTTAAGTGTTTTCATCTCACTACCCCCCCCCACCCCAATTGTTTTGTATGTGAGGTGATGGGCATGTTAAGCTAAATAAGCTAAAACATGGCAATTATTTCACAATGAACGCCTTATTGAATCATCACACCATACTTCTTGAATAGATACAATTTTTACTTGTCAGATAGGTCTCAATAAAGCTGGAAAAAGTTAAAATAAAAACATTAAATGTGGCCAATATACATGCATTTTATATTTATAGAAGTTGAACACATTTAATTTTGTTAAATGTATTAAAGCCATTTACATTGTA
The DNA here is from genome assembly GCA_004024805.1 of Geosciurus inauris. Classification (NCBI taxonomy): domain Eukaryota; kingdom Metazoa; phylum Chordata; class Mammalia; order Rodentia; family Sciuridae; genus Geosciurus; species Geosciurus inauris. The sequence continues at coordinate 31,240 of PVHX01007250.1, read as the reverse complement.
TTTTTAATAACAATGACAACAAATTTAACTATTAAAGGATAAAATTGTTATCTTATGAAATAAACATTCTCAAAAACTGACATCAATATGACCAATTATAATGATTTTTAGGTTTCTTTTGTTGTGACTAAGGGAATATACTTAAGTTGCCATTTTTTACCTTTTAATTATTTATTAAATGGGAGATCCTCTGAAATGCAATGGAAAGAAAAATAACTCCAAGGTCTACAGACCTGCATTTTAATCCAGGCTCTACCACTGAAAAGAAGGTTCTCTCTAAGCTTGAACACTTTATTCAATCTTTGTGAGTTTCCTGTTCTGTGAATTGGGGACAATAATGCATATTTCTTCAGGCTGTTAAAAAAATAAATGAAAAAAACACATGTAAATTGTATAGCATAATGCTTGGCACATATTAGGAAACTAAGAAATGTTAAAACCTTTTCTGTAGTTCCATGCACATTCTTTTATAGGAATGGCCAATGCTGCAAATTTTTGATTAGCAAAAATACTACTAAAATTGGTTTATGGCATCTTCAATACTTAAAGCCCTAAAAATGCTTAATTATATCCCTTTTCCATTAGAGGTTTCTCAATTTTGTCTAAAGGAATGATTGTAGTGATTAGAATTGATTCACATAGATTTTGACAGCTTTCTAGAGGACGGAAAGACAGAAAGTGAACAAAAGAAAGGAAGAAAGAACAATCTCGCATAGCAACATAGTAATGATATGAGTGGTCATCTAGTGGTAATTGAATAAAAAGTCTTTTGCTTTTGGAATAAAGCCTTCAGAGGATTTTCCTTTATAGCCTGTCAGTGATGTCGGGGACCCACTGAAGTCATCTCATGATGCACGCAGTTGGGCTATTTAAAGGCTGCTGTTTCGTTTCCAAACTTCACTCCCCTCTGACGTCTCAGAGCTGTTCGTTTGGCACCTTTGGCTAAGCTTCAGCAGATAATTTGTATGCTACATAAGCATTTAGAAAAACCCAGAGACCAACCTGGGGTAAGAGTCATCAGTAACATTTATAGCCACCAAACTCTTTACAGTGTGTCACAAAGGAGACCAGGGTGCATCTTTCAAGAGAACAAGAATCTTCTTCCCCTTCAATTTCTTCTTTCACACCAATAAAGTAAATTCAGCTTTGACCTCATTTGTCAAATGATTGTATTTAGTCAATAGATTTTTTCCCCTAGATGTTCACCTCTCTTTTTTACATTTTTAAAAATCAGAAGTTGAGCATTTAAGTTATATTTCCTCACAGATACATTTTCTCAAAATGCAAGAACAGCCTTTCATTGATCAAAATACAGCATGTGGAAAATTTGGATGAATGTATTGAAGGCACAGAGTGTAATAGATCTGTCTAATTTAATAGAGAAAAGAACGAGGTGGGGAGTTTATTCCTTTGCAGGGTTAGAATATGTGCTCTGCTCATGGAAACCAGCTGTCACGCCACTTCTTAACATTCAGGGAAACAGAGACTTGTTTCTTCTCTACTGTTAATGTGTAAGGGTGTGTCCCCGGCCAAGATTAGAGTGGCTTTGGTTCTGCAGGTGGCTGTATGGATTTGTGGGAAGGGGTCAAGGAAACATCTTTCTTTGCACTTCTTTTCTCCAAATTGGGCATTCAGCAGCTCTGTGTGATGAGGTATGTACAGGGCACCATGCCTCTGTAAGGCGAATACCTTCACTGCTGGCAAACCGTCAGACTCTTCAAGCTCAGCCAAGCACCTTTGACTGACCACGCAGCTGAGAGCACAGTCGGCAGTTGGTAGCTTTCATTTATCCTAGGTCAGCTCCTGAGGCATCAACAGAAAAAGAAATAGAGATTCGAGTAGTAACTTCAGAAATCAAAACAAGAATGTCCTATAATCAGCTTTAGTTTGCTAAGGCAGAGAATCATTTATTAAACTGGTAAGACAAGGAAAATTAGAACCATGGAAACAGCTGCTCGGGATAAATAAAGGGATTGATGAGATACATTATCTGAAGACTCAGAAGAGGAAACCATTGCTGTGGAACAGTCAATCAGTTGGTTCCAGATGTGGTTGCGAATGTCATTCATTTCAGAGGACAGATACAGTTACCTTTAGAACCTCAGTGACCAGCACTGTCCCTGGTAATGCTCATGTAGAGAATATTTGGGCAATTATTCAATGAAGCCCATGACTGCATTTAAGAGCTGTATATGTTCATATATACATGTGTATATGTTCATATATAATTGTTTTCTAGTTCATATATCTAATGGGTGAAATTTCTAAGCCATTTTCTACAAAGAACAGGATGAAGAGGAAGATACCAATAATCTTTTTACTTCCTACAATCTACTAGATTTTATCTCCGTACTTTACATATAATCTTTCACTTTGTCTTATATTTACTATGTCAAGGGAAAAATTGATTCCCTTATGTAGATGAAGAGACCGAGGTTCAGAATGCATAACACTTGTCAAAATTTATACAGAGATGAAATGATCAAGCCAAGATTCAAATGTAGGTATCTTTGATGTTAAAGTCTGTAGGGTTTTCTCTTTACCTAAAACTTGACATGTCACTAACTGTAAAGCATTTGAAATTGAAACTATGTATAAAGAGATAGTCTTCAAGAATGTATGTTAAAATAAATAGAGATTATGTTTCTATATGACAGAAAAGATCACTTGGCAGAATAAACTAATACTATACTTTTCAAGAAATACAAAATATACACTAATTTGGAATAAACTTAATATGAAACATACTGAAACCAAAGAAAATAAGACTAGAAAGCTTTGCTGAAGAGGAAATTATAAAACAATAAATGGAAAGATATTCTATTCTATTATGGGAATTTTCAACATTGTAAAGTCATTTCTTCTTCATAATAATGTGTACATTTAATGCAATTCTAACCCAGTGTCTACTATTTATTATTTTAAAGTTGAACATTAATTCTAGAATTCACCTAGAAAAATAAATTCAAGAAAATAAGTTAAATATGTCCTTAAAGGAAGAATACTAAAGCCTAATTTCATTATTGGATATTAAAATAAGTTTTAAATTACATTACTCAGAACAGTATGGCATTTGCATTAGAATTTGTAGCAAGTCTTTGGAAACAAAGAGATTAGATAAAGATAAATATATAAATAAATATGTATAAATGGAATGTGACCAAATGAAATTTCAAATCTGGGAGGAAGTAGTGGATCATTGTACTAAAAATGACAGGGTAATTGACTTAAAAATGCAAAAATAAATTGGAAACCTATTTATTATAAAAGTTTATGTGGTTTATACAGTTAGAAATAAATATCTATATATTTATATAAACAAATATATAATTACATATATAAATATATATATATATACATTTATAGATATCTATACATTTATATAAATAATTAAAAATATGTATATGTATATATATCTCCCACTGAATTTAGAGCAGAAAAGCAGAAAGCAAAAGAAAATATGAATGGATAAAGTTGGGTTGAAAATGTCATCAATAAAATTTAAAAACAAATTAAAAACCATAAAAAGTTGCAGCATACTGCAGAAGGATTGCTAATATCTTCCAATTATAAATATTTCATTTTAAATAAGAATAATGAACATAAGAACATAAAAATACATAAGCTGGCAAATTACAAACAGTATACACCATTATTCATTATTAAAAATGTCTCTAATAATCAAAGGTATACTAATTCAAATAAAGCATTGTTTCTTGCCAATTTGATTCATATGTCAGGGGATCTTTCCTACATTTGCAGGTTTGTTCTAGAACTTGCCCTCCCTCCTGCTGTTGCCCTAGGCCAGGTCAGATGGCTCTGTCTCTCACCAACATCTGTTGGACACCATTTTCTCACATCCTACCTAAACACTGTGAATCTCCAGACACCAGATACTTTCTCGCAGCTCCTTGGATAAGAGGGAGATATGGCTTGGTTCCCTTTTGTGACAGCTCCTCTTAGAGGAATACCTACATCATCACTTTTATTCCTCAGAGACTCACAGAGTTTGATAGAAGCAATTTTTCATGGATCCCTAGCTTTCTGTAGGAGTAAGCTATGACTTCAATAGAATTGTTGGGAGAAATCATTGCTGGCATTAGATTCCATGTGGCATTCAGAATCCGGAAGGGCAACTCCCTCTTGAGAGTCTTTCTCAGAAGTCAAATTCAGTTCACTAGGGATTTTCTCTCTGGCTTCTTGCAAATAAGTTGAATCCCAAAACTTCAGAAACATTACCCCTGTTGAGTTTATCCTGGGAGTTGAGTTCAGACAACTTTCTTTTTGTATCATCTGCTCATAAAGTAGAATTAATTTTTTTCTTCTAGATATTTCTAAATTTTTTCTAAACTTCCATCCTGAGTTGGCATTGCTTCAATAATTATGAAATGTTACTTTTAAGACTAAATATATGTATGGAGAAATTCAGATTTATTTTACTTTGTGAGTTCATTGTCCAGGGGTGCTGAATCCTTAGCAAGACTTTTCTTCCTGTATAAAGATCAAGGTCTACATTTTATTTCATTGAAGGAGGGATAAGCAACAATTACAGATACTTTAAATTGAACAAATAAAAGTTTGAATCAAGCACTTAGTTCATTTTTAAATGCCTCTAGTTTTGTTATCATCTTAAATTCTTGCTAGGACTGTTGAACACAAAGTCACAGTGTGACCCTGGCATCTAATAAATTCTTTTGAGCGTTCCTAACAAAGTAAAATGGAATATTTTCCATATTCACTACCATCATGCCTCCCACAAAACACGTAAAGATATTTGAGGAAATATTTCTAATTTTCAGAGTGTCTCCTAAAAGTTGGTTTGGACAGGGAAAGGAGAGCCATAAATATTTTAAAGGTGTTTATGGGCAACTACTAATTTGTTCTAAGTTTCCATTTCATATATGGAGACTCTATTATGAAGACAAACACTGTGATACTTGACATACACTGTGATACTTATATTTTAAAAATTTGTGTGAGCTGGTATTTATTTGCTCCATACAACTTTATTAAATCCTCTAGGAGTAAGGATTATGGACTTTTTTTGTTTTGCTTTTTAACATTCCTTATTTGACTAGCTGTGCATTTGGTATATCGAAGTCATTGAGTCATACAACATATTTTGCCACTTGTTATGTAAAATATTCAATAATAAGAATAAAATGTGACTTGAGAGAAAAACAACTTTAAAGTATTATGCTTTCTCCCTAATCTTGGGGAAGCGATACATGTGCTACATAAAAGATCAACTATTAGCCAACACTCAGTGTCAAATGACAAAGATGACTTAGGTAAGTTAATAGCCATACTGAGGAACAAAACTAATGCATTTGCTATACATTACAATAATTACCATTTAAACGATTATATATGTTAAATTAATTATCCAATAAGTACCTACTCTTTGTCCCTCTTCCTTATAATAGCCCTAAAAGAAGGAATCACCAACAGTGCTTTTGAGGAGGAGAAAACTGAACTGAACTTTGTGGAGGGTGATACGATTCCTAAGTGGCAAAGGGTTTTATATCCACATTTGTCTGACTCTAAGATCGATGCTTCCTCTCCTCCACTATACAGCTTCTTGCAGAGAGGTGCTTCATTATACTAATTTTAAAAAAGATCTACCATTACAGGGATGTTCATTCACTCAGTCATTCTTGCAAGAAATAGTTTCTGTACCCCATAGCGTGCTAGGCACTTATGATGGTTAAGAAAAATAGGGCAGTATCTTTTATGAAATATAAAATTCATTTAAATAGATGGCAATAAATATACCACAAAATCAGATGAAAAACACTGAAAATTCTAATAGTATCAGAAAGAAGATACATGTGGAGCTAGACTTCCTAATAGACTTGATCTAGTCAGGGTGTTCAGAATCTGAACTCTGAAAACTAAGTAAGTTGAAACTTATAATTTAGAACATTTAAAAAAAAAAAAAAGCTATTCCAGATCTAAAGGATGTAGAACAACAGGGAAAACCATAGTTGGGAGGATCCACTTATGGCCAGAAAGGCTTGACCTGAGTGAAAGACAACAAGGGGATCGTGGTGCAAAACGGGGTTAAGGAAGCAGGTAGGCATAGTGCCATGCAGGATCTTAAAAGTCATTTTTGAGCATTTTGTCTTTATTCTGAGATCAATGGCAAGCCAGTGAGGAGCTTTACTTGGGGGGTAAGTAAAGGAAGGAACAGTGGAAGAGAACTTCGAGAATGTGCAGATGAGTCAGAGGAGGCCAATGCAGATTTCAGCAGTCCAGAGAGACTCTTTGTCTTTTGTTTGGCTAGTCTAGAGATTGGGGTAGCTTGGATACAGAGTTGGCAATAAAGATCCAGAAAAAGGAATCGATTTCAGAGTTGAAGAGAAAAATTAGCCTAACTTCATGCAGGACTGGTATATGCAGGAGTTGCTTTTGAAGACAAGATAGGTTTTAAGGATGAATTCGAATTCCTGGTTTACATAACTTAATAGCTATTCATTCCATTCACTGTGATGGGAAACAACCAAGATTTAGAAGGAAGATCAGGAGTTCAGTTTTCTTGACATATTGAATTTGCAGTACATCTGAGACTGGTTGGACTGAGTCTCTGTATATCTGAGACTGAGGCCCGTGAAATCAGTTCCTAAATATGGCCATCCATAATTCAAAGAAAGATGTTAGCTAGAGAGAGAAATTGGTGGGTCGTCCAAGTTTAGGTGGTGACTGAAGTTACAAGTATCAATGAGAATACTTAGGAAGAGATACAGAACAAGAAGAAGAGGGGGCTGGTGACTAAGAACGGAGCAGCATGATGTCATAGCCAGGAAGAAGAAAGCATGCTTCTTAAAGTAGCAGACCACATATATAGAAAAAAGAGAAAAGAAATGAGTGACCCAATAATGTTGAATCCTTTTACAGGGTCACCCAAAATGCTTCATACCAAGCCAGAGAGAGAAGGGAACTGACTGCCAACCCTCTAGCCACAAAGAATTATGGACAGATGCAAATTCCTCTTTACTTAAAAAGTTTAGATACACAGATAATAGACCAATATGTAGATATATAGATATAAATAAAGGTATATTGGTATATATAACTATATAAACATAAAACTGAGTCCATTTTTGAGTAATCATTCCCAAGGGGAACTTAATAAGGGGTATTGTACCTATTTCCTCCTCCCCACACCAAATTTTATCACTACTGAATTGTCCCATAGAGGTAGGGCTTACATTAGTATTACATTGTCTAACATTTATTCATGGAACCTTAGTGCTATCTAAAATAAATTATTATTGATTAGATTTACAAAACCAATGGGAAAATTGCTGTTATGAATTTATCAAGAGTATAGTCATTTCTAGCTGAAAACTTTCAGGTAAAGAAAGTGTTTATAAGGCTTTTTAAATTTGCTTCAGTTGGAAAGTTACCTATATCCTCAAAGTAATTTAAAATTCTTTCCAAACCTGGTTTTAACAAAACATTTACTTTTACCTCAATGAAATTGGCATAAATGTCTTGTCATTTAAGAAAAAATTTGAAGTCTATGCACATAATTAGAATTAAAGTAATTTAAACAAGAAAATGAAAATCTATAGAAAGATGATCTAGGAAGGGAAAAAAAAAACCAGAAAGTTGTGCTTTCTGATTGGATACTGTTATACCAGTCCAGATACAAGCTGTTCACAGTTCTAAGATCTAGAACTGGAGATGGGAATGGCAAGAAAACAAAAAGAATTTCAAGTAATATATAGACAAAGTGACTTTCTATGACTGAGTACAAGCTGAAGCATAGAGTTGAAATTCACACACATCTCCAGTTTTTGAGAGAGGAAGCTCAAAGATCTGTGATAACTGCCCCAAAACATTTCAAAATTCTAGACCTAGAATCTGTAAAGACTTCTGACTTCAGATGCGAGGACTTTTCTAATCCAAAACCTTGACAAATACCCACCAGACAAAACTCAAATACATAGAAAGAGAATAGAAAGGTGGCTGCCAGGGACAGGGTCATGGGGCAAATGGGAAGGCAGAGGTCAAAAGGCGCGAAGTTTTAGTAATATAGGAGAAGTGAGTCTAGAGATGTCCTTATGAGGACTATACAATACAATATGGTAATAAAAACTGGTCATTTGCTGAGGGTGAATTTTTTTTTAACACACATGGAGTAACTTACTAGAAGATGGATATATTAATTTGCTTGACTCTAGTAATTATTTCACTGTGGATCTGTATAACAGAACATCCTGTTTACACCTTAAGTATATACAATAATGAAAGAGCTAAAACAAGTAATAAAAATGTCATGGAAATGCAGCATCATAAAACATTTGACTAAGACACAAAATGACTTAGAACTCTATTTCAGATGGAAAAGTAACTTCCTGTAGTGGCCCCATGGCTGTGAGGGACTAGGTAATCTCACAAGTCTGATGGCAGAAGAGAGTGAGAGGGGTCCACCCTGCTGAGATGTGTTTCCTGGGCACCCCCACCAGGAGCAGCCTCTCCTCCCACTGAGCCAGCGTCCACCATGTGTTCTCACTTGCTGGCTCAGGGTCCCACAGTGAGCTCGATGCTAGAAGGAAAGACTTGGTGACATGCCCAGGCCCTCAAAATTCTTTTCAAAGGATTTCGGGAAGGGAGTAAAATAAAAAAAATTTTTAAAAAATCAATCATTTACTTTTGTTTAAGCTGAGGAAAAAAGGCTGTCAAGAAGGGCATCTTGCAAAGAAATAGAAAATGAGGCCTTTAAGGACATCGTTTATACACCCTCCACAGAAATCAGCTCTCATTTCAGTCAGGATCACAGAAGACTTGGATACATTTTACATTTTCTTTTCAGAAGTGTAAAAAATACTTAAAAGTGCATATATAGACTGAACATAGATTTATTGCCAATGACTTTTGTAAGGCGGGTGAATTGAGGCTGCTAATGTAAGTTTATGAGTACAGCTGGTCCATTTAACGGCAGGTTTATAGGCACTCCTCAAGAGCTGCCCGTGTCTGTGGAAGGTATGGTATCAAACAAACTCTGTTGGACATATGGGCCCATCTATGGGCAATGTACTATAAACCAACCCATAACTACTGCAGCTGTGATCATAAACCTTTTTAGAAAACAACTAGAAAAATCTGACATAGAAATGTTTGCTATGTTTCCAAAAGGGAAGGTGGAACATGCAAAAGTGAGGGCCAGAGCAATGGTGTGGGGGAACATATCCAGACTCGGGTTAAACCCACAAAACCTGCCTCACTCTCACTCAGCGTTGTTCTCATAGATCTCAATGGAAAGATCGATGGCAATTCATTTTCTGCTTTTAAAATTCTAAGCACCTGAGACCACTGGTATTCCACCGAACACCCGGTACTCCTCAATAAGTCACCAGGATATTGGTACTTACCTACAATGTTGACATACTGTTTTATGACACAGGCGTACCTTGAAAGATTTGTCTCCCCTGTAATGAAGATACTTTTCAGAGTTGAGACTTGTCATTGTTAAGAGGGCCCTTTGCCTTTCTCCTGACATTTTGAAATATTTATTTTCAAAAACATATTATGGAAAGGACCACCAGCAGTCCGGTTAAAGGCATTGTAAAAACATTATGGAAATACTATGACAGGATCTCTCTCTCTCTCTCTCTTTTAAACTAAATATTGGTACATGGATGCAGGACCTATCCTGAGACCTGTCCACAGACTATGCAAGGTAACAAGAAAGCAAGGACTGTATTTAACGTCCAGTAAATATGGCAGCCATCTAAATCTACTTGAAGGATAGAGCTATCTCTTATCTAATTAGTATTTTCATGGTGCCTAAAATTAGGACTTGCAGAGTAGGCATTGTCACTTGGCCAGCAGATTATATAACAATTTCATATTACCAGGGAGTGCACACAGAAGTATTTTTACTCACTTGTAGAATACTAACAAAAAGTCACAGTTGCTCGTGCCCTTTCTTTGAGTTGACCAGTCTTAGTTGGTTATGGTTCCTTTCTATTACCTACTGAAGAATATTTTAAATGTGTGTCAAAACCACTCAGGTTTTATTATGATTATTTGAGAAGAATAAATAATAATAGGGTGAGAGTATGTGTGCGTGTGTGTGCACGTGCCCTATGTCTATGTGTGTAACCTCATTCTGAAATTGTCCTGGTCTCTATTTTTTCTTAAAAGTTACTATCTATTTAATCTATGTAGGCACACTTTGAGTTGCACTGAGAACTTCTGTGGTAAAGTGGTAGCACTTTGATTAAAGGAGTCTACTATTGACTCTGTGTACTAGAGTTAGGAAAGTGTGAATTGTTCCTTTTAAAATGAGAAATACGCTTGGTACTCTTGGACTTACAGAGAACTAATAAAAGACTTCTGAAGTTTCAATTGTTACATTATTTAGTAAGTTCACAGAATATTTCCAAAGGCTAATTTGATATTCTGAACCTTTCTGTAAACAATGACATTTCCAGTTCTTGAACAGAATGAAGTGAGAGGTGTGAGTGAGTGTGAATAAAGTTACATTTTCTCAAGATAATTATTTTAAAAATGCCTTAGTCTTCTTGAACCTAGGTAAGTAGAAATCAGGGCGTACAGCATTACCTATTATTTGGAGCATAACAGGGTTTCTCAATGTAGAATGTTAAAACCTTTTCAAAATGCTTTTCAAAATATTTGAAAAAATATAGATAACTGTCCACTTAAGTGTTTAAAGGAATGCGTAAAAATATTCAGACCCAACCAGTTATCATATTCAAAATTGTCTCTAGGAAAGTCAACCATTTGAATAAATTTTTTTTAAAAAAGTAACTGACAGAGGTTTACTCATTTCAAATATTTTAATATATTCCATCCCATTTACTATTCGCAATAATTCTTTGAGGTGCTCAGTTCAGGTACTATTTTCCCATTTTACAAATGAAGAGAATAAATGTCAAAAAGGTTAGTTTTCCACAAGTTTCACAGCCAGCTGAAGACCTACGCTGGCCTTGAACACAAGTCTTGGATTTCATGGTAAGGCAACAATTAAAGTTCACTTTTTACTGACAAAGATGAGGGTTAAGGAAATCCAATTCCACTCATACTTTTCATATTATAGCTATTGCATAGAAAAGATGAAAAGAACAGGACAGGACAGGTACTTTTATTCTAAGAAGGCCATTACAAAATTTTGCTATTTGCAACCTTGGCTCAGGAGGGCAGAGTTAGGTCACACTCTGGACAGCTGAAGGGAGGGGCTGCACAGGCACAGGGGTGTTGGGTCTGGGATGTTAAGATGAAAGGGACCAAAGCACAGACGTAGCAAATCTACTGGAGCCAATCCTGTTTTGGTATCTAAATGAACTGGAGCAACATGGAAAACAACACTACCATAGTTTTATTTTTTTATTTCCTTGTCTTTTAAAATATGTAAACCAATGGCCCTTCCTTTTAGCAATCTTGGGTGGAAGATGGAAAGGAAAACCACATCAGAAGAAATTATTTCATTCAGCTACCACATCTGCTCAAGTACAACTGGACATTCCAAAAAACCTTTTGTGCTAGTTTAGTCATGCCAGATATTCTGTCTGTTAGAGAAGTCAACAAACCACCTCCTAAAATGGTATCTAAAATCTGAGAGCCCAATCTATCTTAATTCTAGTTCTCAGATTGTTTAGGATAATAGTATTATTTGTTTAATATTCCTTCAAGTTTATACTTTACTTTTAGTAAAAATTTTAAAATACAATAATACAGGTTACTTCTTTTCCATTTGATAATATCTTGAAAAAAAAAAAGTGTTAAATTGTCCCATATGTGTTTTTCTTATTCCAAGATAAGGATTTTTAACTTAATTCTTTTTTTGTTTTGTTTTTCTTTGTTTTGTTACCAGGGAATGAATCTAGGGGCACTTAACCACTAAGCCACATCCCCAGCCCTTTTTTATATTCTTATTTAGAGACAGGATCTCACTGAGTTGCTAAGGGCCTCGTTAAATTGTTGAGGCTGGCTTTGAACTCACAATCCTCCTGCCTTAGCCTCCTGAACTGCTGGGATTACAGGCATGCACCACAGCGCCCAGCTCAACTTAATTCTTAAAGGTAAGAAATCATAGAAAATCATGAGGAAGGACATGGGAACAATGGTGGATCTTTGTTCACAGGGGTGTAAGGGGGGAGGGGGCATGGGGACAGCAAGGGTGATGGAATATGATGGTCATAATAACCCTAACTTTATGTATGACTGCATATATGATGTGATTCTATAACTTACAACTAGAGAATTGAAATGTTATCCTCTATCTATGTACAATGAGTCAATTTACACTGTTAACATGTAAGCCTAAATAAAACAAAACAAAACAAAACAAAAAGAAATCATAGAAAATCTTATCATTTTGGACCTGTTATTCTCAACATATTTTCCTTCTCTGACTTCTATTATGCAGATTAATTTCATCATCATTGTTATTATTAATTATTATTATTATTATTTTTCTCTATAGTCTGGAAACCTTAACAACCCTTTCTTCTCTATAAAAAATCAAACTTAAAATGTAACATGCTTATGGTTCTTAGCAGTTTGGAGTTCTTACACATCCTGTCTTTTCTCCCAATGAATAAAGAAACATTAGAACAATTTTACTTAGTTTTATCACCTATGAGTAACAATTATTCATGTTTTACTTTCATATTACTTTGATACTTCCAAATAAATCATTTTAAAATATACAGCCAAATATTGTTTAGAATGGTTCATCTGTTGACCAATTAATTTCATTTCAACCCTTGCTTTTTGCATATTATATATTCTTTCTTAAAATGTATTTTAGAAGAGTTTATGCAGAGATGATCTTCTAAATTATAAACTTCTCAGAGTTTGTCCCTAAGCATTCCCCAAAGTATTTACTTGTAAGCCTCTTCTCTTGAAAAAAATTTGCATAACTGAATTTTGTTTGCTTGCCATTATTTTCACTCAGTGCAATGAATTTGTTATTCCATTTTTTCTGACTTCATTGTTGCACAATTAGTCTGCTGTTAACTGAATCATAATTCCTTTAAAGGTGATAATTTTTTCTTTCTTCTCTCCTTAAAGATATTGTCTTTAATTTTAATGTGAATTTATATAAATGAGTATTTATTTTTATCATGCACAGAATTTGTAATATGTTTACTGTGAGAATTCAACCCTTCATCAATTTAGGAAAATTATCAAGAATTAACTCTTGCAAAAATTATTCCTATTTCTTTTTTTTCTTTCCAAATGGAACTTATGAGTCTTTTTAGTTTATGTTCTTTTGTCTTATGTTCTTCCATTACTTGCTGTTCAGGAAGCCAGATACCAGTGGCAAGAATGCCTGGGCAGCCCAATGAAAAGGCAGAAGTTCACATGATGAGGAGCTAAAGCCTGCCAGCCACCATGGAGTTGGAAAGCAGATCCCCCAGCCCCAGCTGAGCATGCAGATGACTATAGACTCGGTCAACATCTTGACTGCAGCCTCATGAAAGTTCTTGACCCAGAACCACCAGCTAAGTTCCTAACTCTCAAAAATTTGTGTGAGATAATAAACAATCATTTTTCTAGGATGCTTAGTTTGGGAAAAATTTTTATACAGCAATAGATAACTAATAAAACACACAGTGTCATCTTCTGACATAAAGCCTATAAGAAGAGATACTAAAAGAGAGTGTATTCCACAAATATTATTGACCACCTACTCTTTCTTAAGTTAATATGCATAGATGTTTTTACCCTAGAATTTTATTCTAAGAAATTTATAATTCTCCATGCCTATAATCCCAGCAGCTTGAGAGGCTAAGGAAGGAGGATTGTGAATTCAAAGACAGCCTCAGCAAAAACAAGGCACTAAGCAACTCAGTGAGACTCTGTCTCTAAATGAAATACAAAATAGGGCTGGGATGTGGCTCAGTGGTCAAGTGCCCCCAAGTTCAATCCTGGTACCTACCCCAATAAAAAAAAAGAAATTGATCATTTTTCAAAGCTCAGTATTGTCAATATTTGTCTTTCATTTGTTATTTGTTTATTTGTTATTGTTTGTTTATATTGTTACTAACAATAGATCAGAAATTATTAAAACAAAGTTTGTTACTTATAATTTGCTATCTTTCAAATAGCTTTCTTTGACTGATAAATATGTAGGTTTAGAATATTTGTTTCAGCTTTCCTTAGTTCTGTAATTTACTAATATAATAAATTCCCAAATCTCAGGATCTTACTACTCATATAAATCCAAAATGGACATCCTAGCAAGTGGAAGTCTTCAAGGATACTGGATGCTTTCATTTCATGGATCCTTGGCTGATCATTTTCATCTATTCAGTAGGCAGGAGAAGAAAGAGTGTAGAAGTTGAAATTGGTTTCTATGAACCAGACATGGACGTGGGGGAAACGACTTCACCCACATTATACTCGTTGGATCTTCCCAGTTCTTCCCAGGTGCAGGAGTCTTTATTAAATCTAAGGCTCAGAAAATCTACTCCTCTCATATAACGCATTGTTGAGACGTGACAAAATACATTTTCTCATTCAATTGTCTATTTTAAAAATCAAAAGCAAGCTATTGAGGTTTTTATGTGACAGTAAGTTGAATTTCTTACTTTGTTGCTGATATTTCTTTCTTTTTAAATCCCAATAACTCCCAGATAGTGAAGCACAACTGATAGGAATACTATATTTTTATACAATTTTAAAAACAGAGGTAAACTAATATAATAATAAGTTCTTTGGAATTTAAATTTCACCAATTTTAGATTTTTTTCTTTGTATTTAAGGTACAAATGAATTCGGAGCCTTTGGATTAGATAGTACATACAAAATGAATACTTTTCCTCTGTATTAGTATTTACACATGAAGTAAATGTGTAAATCCAAAATTTTTATTTTATGAAGATATTTGCAATTTATATCAAAATAGTGTACTTTTAGCAGTTGTGTTGTTAGTTGTTATTCATATATGTGCTTCCGTATCCATATACCTACCACATGTATTTTTATACTACACACAGTTTTGCACTGATTCACGGACCATATGTTTCTTATGAATCTAAGATCATTCTGCCGTTAAGTGAAGGGCCACCAAAGCAAAGACCATAGATGTATAAAATTTTCATAATTTCTTGACATGAATATTACTGCTACCCAAGAGAATGGTAAATTAGTCACTCTACTAGAGAAAACTTTCTAAACATTTTTCCCTTGAAATAAAATACATTTTTTTGTATAAAAGTGGCAGGAAATAATCAAATCTTCCATTTCTGGGCCAACTTTGTAGTTTCATAATCTTATAGCACAGAGAAAGAGAAAATTGATAAGTCATGAAAAAAGAAAATTATGCAGAACTATGAATCTTACAAGTCTTTTTCTTCTAAAGAAAAATTCAAGTGATTTAGAGTGATTATGGTTTACAGGAGAAAGGAAGGAAAACAGCCCTAAATCTGGATAAGCATTTAGAAATCATATGAAAGGTGACCTAATTCAGACTTGTAAAATGACACCCAGTGGAATATTCATAATAATACAATGAACAAACATATGGCAATGGAAATTTCACATTTAAATAGAAATTTTCAAATTACTTCAGAAAATAACTAGATTAACTTCTTTCAAGGAGAAACCATATGACTATGAAAAGCAGGCTTCATTTAATTCTGAGAAAATTCCCTACATTGCGGGTAATTGTCTTGGAGGACCAAACAGAAAAAATATTTAAGAACCTAAGATTCAGTTCCTTCTAGTTTTATGCGTTTAGCTTAAGGTTCAACCTGAACCAAGTTTATGCCTCTTTTATTCACGTACAACAAAATATAAAGGCAATAGCCTGTAAATTCGTCCACCTTCAACACCTAGAAAGTCAAGATTAAATAAAAGCTTGTTTTCAAATATGTAGCAGAAACATACTAAAAATATTTCCCTAAATTCCAGGAATAAAATGAGAACTGAGCACTAAAGCAATTACCTCATTAACCACTATAGTTGGAATTTGTAATTCAGAATTATAAAATATCCAGGGATATAAACCCAAGTAAACTAGATTCAGAAGGTATTGTAAACATCAGATTGAAGCTCCAATAACATGAAATAAGAGAAATGATGTACAGAGTATTCAAAAATGTATTTTTCAAAATAATTTAAAACATAAAAGAGTTGAAACTGTATAAGAACAGAAAAGCATCATGAAAAACAATTGCTAGATATGAAAAAAAGCAAGTAATCTAACAGAAAATAGAATTTGATAAGCTGAAAGACAGACTTTTTTTCAGAATACAGAAATAAAACGTTGACCCAGACTATGAGTTGGAAAATGTGAATGAGAAAAGAGAAAATGAGTATTTATTTCTTATTTACAAAGAAATCCATGCTCGTTTTAAAATAATGCTTTTGGATAATACAGAGGTATAGAAAAGCAGAGGAAAGTAGATAGATTTTAAAAACCCAATGTATCTCTGCTATACACCTCCTCTATTTTACCTGCCTTCCTCTTTTTAAATTTTCTTTCATATAGGAACATATACCTCAAAATTGTCTTCAACTGCCAGAACATCTTATGAAAAGACTTTTTCAATTCTTTAAATTATTTATTTAGTCATTTTTAACTGACAAAAATCACATGTCTTTATAGAGTACAACATGATCTTTTGAAATACTCATTGTAGAATGGCTACATTGAACTAATTAACTTATGTATTTCCTCACATATTTGTGTGTGTGTGTGTGTATGTTTGTGTATACACTCAAAATCTCCTCCCTACCATTTTCAAGTATACAATCCATTGTATTCACTATACTCATCGCTTTGTGCATAGATCTCTTGAACCTATTATAGAGGAAGATATTTTGAGTATAATCATAAATGAATTCTATGTTCTTAACTTTGTAGGAGTCCAGGGTTATGTTTTAGGTTCTGTTGCTCTTCCAAAACACCAAATGCAGCCTTTTGCAAATGGTAAGAAATCAGTAAATGTTTGCTGATTTGAAATGAATTTCATTCAAAGCAGTAATATATATTTTCAATATACAAAAAAAGGAAATCATGTGGATCTTTTGTATGTCTTTTTTTTATGCAACTGTTTTTCAATGGTTCCATTAAATAATTGGAAATAAAAAAATCCAGACCCTAAGATATAGTACATGGTCCTGTTTAAATGATGCTAAATTAGCTGAAACTTAGGCACTGCAGCTCCCTTAGGACTTTCAAACATTTTTGGCCTGAATACAAGGCTCACAAAATACTATTAGCTGGGGACCAAGGGCATGTTTTCCAAAGGGCTGCTAGGTCCCTATTCAAGTAAAACTTTGTTTATCCAAAAGTTTCATAATGTGCATTGCCCTGCCATATTCTACCCACCTTTCAAGCATCTGATGACAGAGTGATCTACCTAAACTTTAGTCTTAACACAATTCTAACAACCCCCTCAATGGTCTTGTAAATATTAGTAAACCGTATTTTTGCATTAACCAAACACAGCACAGAATATCACATTTTATATACAGAACATCTTTATGGTAAAAGTTTTAACTAGTGCCATTTGTACACAGCTTCTTGATATACTACATATTATAATCAAAATATTTTTCCTAACATTGGGTGTTTATCAATTATTATTTAATATTATGAACTCATCTACTAATTTATTTTAAAATTTACCCTGAAGGAATATATGTAAACAAAAAGCTCATTTATGTATATTCTGGTTTAGCAGAAACATTTTGGCAGAGGAAACATTGGTTATATTTCTTTATATTTTTCTTTTGTTTAATTTTATTTTTAATTAGCACATAAAATTGTACAAATTTATGAGGTAAAATGTGATATTTTGATACATGTATACATTGTGTAATAATTAAATCACTATAACTAGCATATCCATCACCTCAAACATTGATCATTTCTTTGTGGTAAAACATTGAAAATCCTCTATTTTTGAAATAAACAATATGTTATTATAAATTACAGTCACCCTACTGTGCAACAAAATACCAGGTTATTCTTCCTCTCTAACTTTGTACATGTTGCCCAGCCTCTTCCCATATGTTCTTCCCCTCGCTTTCTAAGCCTTTGGTAACCATGTTCTACTTTCTGCTTCTGTGAGATCATTTTCAGATTTCCACTTGTGGGTAAGGTCATGTGGTAGTTGTCTTCTCCCTCTGGCTTATTTCACTTTCACTTATTTCACTTTCACTAATGTCCCCCAAGTCAGGCCATGTTATTTTAAGAGACAAGATGTCATCTTTTTTCTTTTCTTTTTTTAAAAATGATGAATAGAATTCCATTATAAGGTGAGATTGGGAGGGGATGCATTCTTTAAGAAGAGAAGCCTATTGGGAAGTGCTTAGGTCACTGAGGATGTGAGTTTTCCTGCCAGCAGTTGGTAGTTCTCTCAAAAGGGTGTCATAAAAGGAGCAAGCCTGGCTCCTCCTGCTCTCTCTGCTTCCTGTGTGGAGATGTGATCTGCTTGTTCTTGCACATCTCCCTCCATTGCTGTCCACACATGGAAATGCAGCCAAAGGGGGTCTTTGCCTGAGCCTGTGCTGTGTTGTTTAATGTCCTGCCTCCCAAACTGTGCACTAAATAAACCTCTTTGTAAAGTTAGCCTGCATGGGCTATCTTATTGTAGTGACAAAAATGTGATCATATAAGGTATATACCCACTATGTGATTGCTGGTCAATATGTTAGCTCTATTTTTAATTTTTTGATAGAGCTTCACGCCATTTTCCACAGTGACTACACTAACTTCCATTCCCACCACAAACACTATGTGTGGGTGACTTTTTCTCCACAACCTTACCAGCACTTGTTATCTTTTGTCTTTTTGGTAATAGCCATTCTAACTGAGAGAGATGATAACTCTTTGTGGTTTTGATTTGCATTTCCTTGAAAAATTACATTGAGCATTTTTTTTTCATGTTATCTGTTGGACATTTGTAGAGACATTGGTTTTAAAAGCAAAAATCAGCTGAGTATAGTGGTGAATACCTGTAATCCCAGCAGCTAGGGAGGTTGAGGCAGGAGGATCACAAGTTCAAGGTCAGCCTCAGCAATTTAGGGAGGTCCTAAGCAACTTAGTGATACCCTGACTCAAAATAAAAAATAAAAAATGGCTAGGGATGTGGCTCAGTGCTTAAGTGTCCCTAAGTTCAATAACCAGTACCAAAAAAAAAAAAAGCAAAATTCTTTTGTGAAATATTTTCATAAAATCTTTTTTCAGTTATCCTTTGTAGTCTAGATTAATCAAAAATCAACTTCAGAGTGGAATACTTTAGTAGAATCCTTGCTATGAACATAGTCTTAGCAAATTAAAAACTTTCTTTAATTACAGAAATTCATGTCCTTTCATGTAACTCAGTTATTCTGATCAGCATATAATTTGTGTGTTTTTATTAACATATAATTATTATGTCCTATATGTAGCATGTAACTGTTGGTTACCAATTCAATGGTTCTACTCCTCATCTATTTTATGAACATAATACTGCTTTTTTCTAGTTATTTGGGCATAAATGCACTCAGGGAAGGTGGGCACCTTGTCTAATAAACCATGATTGTTTTCAGCCAGTCCTAGAAATTCATTCTTCTCGGTCAGTATTTAGTGGGGGAATATGGGATCTGTCTCTGCCTAATAACACAGAAGTGTAAATATGTTATAGTGTTTCTGGGAAAACGCTTCTTCCCTGATGACAAGAGAGATGGGCAAGAATTAACTTCCTTTTTATTCTTGCCTTGAGATGTTAGACTGAGAGGAAATGAAGGTTGAGTGGCTGCAGTCAGCTTAGAACCATGAGAGGAAACCAAATTCTCCTGCAGCGCTCCAGTTTTGTTATGCTCCTGAATTAATAAACCACAAAACCCTTTATTTCTAGACATCTTGTTACATGTGCTGTACAAAAATTGACCTTTAATTTGAGTATTTCATTATTTGCACCCGAAAACATCTTAACCGATACACCAGATTATTAGCACTTTATATATATCGCATAAGGGGCTAGAGTTTATGCAGTCAATTTATTAATTTATATCCCTATCAGTGGCATTTTTGGTTTCCATGACTGTTAGGACTGGCAGCTGTACCTAATGTGTGATATCCTGCTAAGTCTTAGCTATGTTTATATTTTTAAAAAGTAGGCAAGGAATCTTCATTTTACTTCAGCCAAAAGAGGGGCTAACATAGTAATTGCTGCAGTTGTGTAGCTGGTTAGTGCTGGACCTGACATTTGCTTCTAGATATATTAACTTCAGACTATGTTCTTGGCTACTCTGCTCTTCTGCTTCCCTATTGACAGTGACATGGGATAGTATCACTGTCGCTAATGCATTTCTCTAGTTATCATTTTTTAATGTTCTTGTTTTCCCCATTTTATTAAGATTTTTTTTCAAACATACAGAAAGTTGCAATAATTTTACAGTGAAGACCTATACACTTATTACCTAAATTCTATCATTAATATTTTCCTATATTTGATCATTTATTTTATTATGCTTTATCATGGTTTATTTTCACTATTTATCATGTGTTTTATTTTCTTCTTTGGTTTTAACAGTTTTCTCACAGATGAATTTCTGCTCATTAACAATCAGTTTGCTTGTCCCTAGCACACTGATTTGGTTTTCTAAGATCTGAGTGTTTAATTCTTTTTGCTAGTAATTCCTCAAGTAAGTGATGACGTCCCTTTAATACTATTTTGTTGCATGTTAAAATAATAGAATTGTGCATAAGTAGCATTAATAAATTAAAATAGGCACTATTATAACCAGTTCAGGTCTGAATCTGTTTGGTTCAGTCTAGAGAAGTGGCATGTAAAGTTACTGTAATAGAGTTGGATTGTCTTTCACTCACAATTATCTTTACATAATGGTTAATAGTGGTGCCATTAAATAATTAGTGCAATAGACAAATGGCTTATTTATTCTTGTAATGTTCTGGAATTATTTCTGATGCAGATTGCTCATATGTGTCTTTTCTAATTTTAAGAATTTAAGAGTTTACTTTTCTTGGTTCATATGAGAGAGAGAGAGTGAGAGAGAGAGAGAGAATATGAATATGTGTGTGTTGCATGAGTGGGTGAGGCCACTGTACTTTGTCTGAGACTCCCCTGTGTCCTCTGCAATGTTTTCTGTTCTCAACTTCTGGCCAGACTCACTTAGGCCCACGGAATAATTCAGCAAAGTTCTTTAATTCAGTTCTAATAGTCCAACTGGGAAATATAAAAGAAACCAGGTTTGTAGCTTGGGTCTCCAGCCTCCCCTCTCTATTTCCATAGCTTCTAAGTATTCAGCTGCTCATAACTAATGGGAGAGTGGTGATATTTGAAAACTTATTTGTATCCTATCCTCCCCCAAAAAATAACCACACACACACACACACACACACACACACACACACACACACACAAAGAAAAGAAAAAAAGCCTCAATGATTAGATTGTTTTTCTGTGGGCTTAAATAATTCATATAATAAAAAACATGAATGAATGCACTATTTCATGTACAAAATATCACTTTCTGGCTTTTAAATTTAGTATTTGCTATCTTTTCTTCTAAATGAAATCAATACCATTGTTTTACTGTTCTGTTCTGTTATTCCTTTACTTGACATTAATCCATTTTTCTGTACGTTTTGTCCCCATAAATTAAATATCTTATTATCATTCTCTTTTGTTAGAATGAGATTATGGTCAGTTGCTTGGTTATTCATTCATTGTTCATCATTTTTAAACCAATGCTTGTTGAAATCTTCCTTTGTACATGACATTGTACAACCCCGGGTCCTGTGTTCAAGCAGCTTATAGCTACTAATATGTGTACACCTTTGTAGCCTATCTCATTATTTTATCTTATTTGAAATACAATAGGTAAAATACATTTGGTAGTAGCACATTTTTATCAAGTTGTGGTTTTCAACCCTTCCCACCCCACAATTAGGTGTTTTTGTTTCAACATTTCATCTGTGGGTGAAAATTTGATTTTTATTTTACATGCTACCTTTAAATATTTAACACTTAACTAATTCAAGAAACAAGACCCAACTTGCAGTAAGTCCTAAAAACAAAAAGTGGAAAAAATGCTTTGGTAAAGAATATCCTTATAGTAGCATCACTATGGTGCTCTAAAATAGCCCCCAGGAGTGGGTCCTGATGCTATTACACATGTTCAAGTCCTAATAAAATGCTCAGATTGTTAAGGAAGCAAAAGTACTATATTATTATGAACACCCACAGCATCATCCATATTTCCTTTACTCTGAAGATGTGCTTCAGCCTGGTGTCATGGAAAGAGCAGAGACTTATAGTTTGTTAGGTACAGGTTTGATGACTACACCCTCTGCTTCCTTGGGTTATCTCTCTGACCTGAATTTATCTTGGGAAAGTCTGTCTTCTCTAGGTTTCTCTAGGCTGTTTCCTTCTCCTCTTTCAGCTGTCTGTTCCAATGTCTTTTCTCCAATCAAGTTTCTTCTGACCTCCCTTGCCCCCTCTGTCCCTTCCTCACCCATGACTCTCCATGTCACTGAGCAATACCATCAGGGAAATGAGCAGGAGGATCTGAGAGCAATGAGGTGGGGAATCACTGGGCTTGGAATTTGTGTTCATCTCTGCTAGTGGAACGTGACCTCCAGGGAGTAGGGCCTTTATTCTCTCATTCACTGCAGATCCCAGGATCCACCTATGGCAGTGCCGTGCATGCATGGACTGTGGTATCATTACTGTTGTTATTTTTAACTTTGGGCTCAGGGACACACTGGGCTCCCATAGTTGACAGAACAGTACAGTACATGAGTTTCTCATATTTATCACAGGCTGAACTCAGAGCGATGTGGTAACATATACTGCCTTAGGGCTTAGACAATTGTTTTGTTAGAGTTAGTTGATTAACTATTTCACTGGGATGGAGCCAATGAGTACAATAATCCTGGCAGGTGTTTATTAATATTACAACCTTATTTCCTCTTGCTGTTCAGGACTGCCAGCTTCTAAACAGGGAGACACCTGAGCCTTTTGTGTGCCACATGACAGTCTTATTTTTTTTTTTTCACAGGTGTTAAAACAAAACAGGGATAAGCAGATTTTGTAATCTTGTGTACTCTGAGCCAAGCAGGAGCTCTGCAACTTGTTTTCACAGTGCAGCTCACAAAGGCCAGACAGGAATTAAGTAGGACAGTACAGAGCATAACATACTTCTACTTACTTATGTGGCCTGTGGCCAACGATCTGGTAGTGGAGTAAGAGAAAATAATATCTTGAAATTTTTGTACCAGTTACATCAGGGTGGGTACAGGTTTTAAATAATTTGGTTCTTCAAGATAGAAACATAATTTGCTAATGGAACTCCAGTTCAGGTATTAAAACTTTGAAGTCAGACAACCTTCAGGGGTCACATCTGCAATTTTCCTTAAGAAAATTGTTTTTTGAACTGTGTTTGAAACTGCTTATTTTATAAGTTGCTTCTTACAACAACTGGCATAACATTTATTCTGGTGCAATATTTTATTCCCATTGCCTCATCTAGTTTAGACTAAGTGCTACATTAACATACAGGGATAGTGTTTTAAATATCAAAAATAAATTCTGTAATTCTTTTAACCATTCTGTAGGGACATCTTACAAAACTTGAAAATTTGATGTAGCATCTGACATGATATATAGGTTGATATATAATGATTTATAGAGATTTCATCTTCCTCTATGTATTATTTCAGGGGCTTTCTCGTATATACTATATAAATATATATTACTTTTTAAAAAATTTGTTTTAGTTGTAGATGGGCTCAGTATCTTTATTTTATTTGTTTATTTTTATGTGGTGTTGAGGATCGAACCCAGTGCCTCACACATGCGAGGCAAGCACTCTACCGCTGAGCCACAATCCCAGCCCATATTACTTTATCTTTAATCTAATCTAGCACAATACAATTGAAAATAAATAAATTAAAAGTCAGAGAAGTATAGTAATTTGCTCAGAGTCACACAGAAAATAGTTTTAGGTACCAGAATGTAAAACATTTTGTCCAATTCCCTTGTTCCTGCTAATTACCATACTGGCTTACTTATAAGACATAGAAGTATTCAAATTCTTCTTGAAGAAAGCATTTGAATATAGTTGCTAAAACAAGTAAGAGGCAGACAGATTTATGCAGACATGTGAGACTTAAAATGAAATCCTGGATAATGTTAAGGGGAACGGTTTATAGTGCCACCGTGAGAAGTTTCAATGAGTCCAGGCAAGGCCAAGACAACTTGATGCCTAATGATGATGGTTGAATTACTTACAATTTTTGTAAAATTTTCTTTGGAGCTGCATCAAATTACAACTTGAAAATAGAGCCCAAGCTTTGATCCATTTTCTTGAATCTAGAGAAATCTGCATGTGCAAAACAAAGTTCTGCCCTGGAGGCCCTTCTGTGGGGACGCTTTGATGAGAGGGATAAGTTGTCTACATTTTCCACTGTCCATTAGTGTTCCCGTGTTCTGGAAGCCCAAGACCCAGTCCAGAGCAAATGAACCAATAAGAGAAATGGCAGCACTGCATTGATGAGACTCTTGGACAATTATTCTTTTCTATCCTTAATTTACTAGACAAACAAACCACTCTAGTCACTCTAAAACTCTTTATCCAAATCTCACATTTCTTCTAACCACTCCCCCACAAGTGCCACCAAAACCTGCACACACTTGTGCATCCATACACACAGATTCATGCATGCATAAACACATAATTGAAATCAATATTGGTTCTATTCTCTATTGTTACTATTTATCATATTACAATTTTGCATTTACTCATTCATAGTAGCAAGTTTCTTGGGCTAAATAAAGCAATGGGTTGTGAAAGTGCAAATTTCCTGCTCACAAAGGACTTTGATAGTTAAAAACTGAAGCTGGCTGTCCTAATGGAATGGAAGACGAGTGGGATAATGCTCTCAGACATTTCTTCTGAAGTGACGTATTTATGCTTTGCTTGGCCAGAGTGTGCTATGATAACTTAGTTTTTGAAGTGATATATTTTCCTTACGCAAATAATTTTCAAATCCAGAAAAAAATTCTTTGGGAAATTCTGACTTCCATGACTAGAGTTGAAAAAATGCCAACTCCGAAGTTTTGTAAATTGGGCTCTAAGTGTGAAATCCTTCCAGCTGTTAAATGCATCCCATATCAAATTATAGTCACAGTTTTTCAGAATATTTCCTTCTGTTTGAAGACTTTTGAAAATATGTATGCCTAGAAGCTTGGATGTAAACATTCTCTTAATCCTCTGAAGATTATGAAGAAAGTAAACATAATTAAATATATACAGGTCACATTTTCAAAATGATTTATAAGTGTTTTTTCGGTATGGCTTTCTTAGTTTTCATAATAGTTCTTTAAAAACAGAATAAACTATAATCTATAACCTGGCCACTTTATAATTTTAAAAGCTTTAAGGGATTTTATATAAGAAAGTGGCTGTCATTTTTTAGTAGCTGTTACTTTCAGTGACTGACACTTTTCCCTGTTAATACAGCAGCTGTGTGGTGGTGATGAGTTCCTGAGAGGAAGTGATGCTCTCTGACTTGCCCTCAGCCTTGGCTAATTTATTCTGCACAGACCTTGTCACATACTCTAACTTCTAGGATATAACTAATTCACAGTCCATCTCAAACTCAGTTTATTATGGAAGATTTCAAACTTTAATCTCAGTTGGTGAGAGCTTTGAAATTTATTCTTTAAACTTTAAAACCTTTGATTGTCTGTTTTCATTTTGTATCCATGCAGACTTCCATAGTAGGATGTCCCAAGGGAAGCCAGTATTCTTCTAGAAGAATGTAAGGTAATTTTTTTTTCTACTTTCCAGAGGCAAGGAAGGAAACAGAATGAATGGAAACTTGCCTGGCTGTTTGCATTGTGGATAGCTTCTCAGTCTGTCTCATAGGAGAGTCTGTCAAACCCATAGAACTTACAGTTCCATCCATTTTCCTGCAAATGACATAATTTCACTTTTCAATAAGTCATCTTTCTGATAATTTGATGATTGCATTTTCTCCTGCATTTTCTAAGTACATATTAATCATTGATTATTCATTAAGTCTGTCTCCTGGTAGGAAATATTAAATGCTTGAAAATATTGCTTCTTGGCAATCTTTGCTTGCCGGACCCTTCTTCTTTGTAGCATGGAGATTTATTCACAATGATCAGAGCTGCTGTGAAACCATTGATGAAATCACTGAAGTCCTTGTATAGTAGAATCCAAATGCATTCTTTGAAAGATTTAAATAAATGAATCCTGTAGGAAGGATACAGTGACTGAGCAGCCCCATTGAATAAGGTCAGATTCGGTGTCCCTCACCTAGAGATTCCTTAAGTGGGTGACAAGTGTATTAACATTCAGAAAACCAAGCCATTGGGAAAGGTGACTGACCAACCACTCACAGCACATCAAGGAGGAGGAAGACTTGACACTTGCATCTTTAGCCCTGCAGCAAAGCCAGTGCCATGATGTCTACATTTAACCCATTTAACCTGCTTGATTTCACAATGAAATCTAAACCTTCGTTTTGAAAAGCTGCAAAATGTGATGCTAAAGACGTACTTGGTGCTTAACCCTCTCAACTTTATGGTCAGTCCATAGCCATACAATTCTAGAAATCTGATTTTAAAACAATTACCTTAGCTTCCAGGGAATAATTACTTTAATGATCTTTTAAATATTTTCCCCATAAGATGTGACCTTGTTGTAAATTCTTTATTGCCTATTTATATGGTGAGAGGGGATTAGACAGACACTGTTCTTGAGTCTTTACTGAGCTAAAGGAAAGTGGCCAATAGATGGCCTCAAAAACTCATGGGGAAATATTTAACGGGAAATGAAAATTTGATATTCCAGAACCTGCAGAAACAACCAAAGTCAACGATAAAAACAGGCATATTGTGTCAAATTAGTAATAGAGGGACTTGGGAAATGTGACTTTTTGGCATAAGAACTTAGAGCAGAAGGCTGCTATATTTTAGTGATTATACATGTCAAAATAATTTAAATAAGATTTATAAATTAATGTGGAAACCACATAAATAATAAAATTATAAGAAATAGTGTAACTATGATTTCTTTAAACAAACATAGTTCCTGTGTTACACTTAAAATTAATTGTTTTTCGGAATTTCAAAGTCATGATTTGAATTAACCAGTGAGAGACCTGGCACCCTGTTTACTTTTTGCTTTATTATCCCCAAGGTATGACAGGTAGGTGAAGGAAGGCATGCCTCATAAGGTTTGGAGTTATATTTAAAGGCACTGTCTAGGATATTTATTTGAATCTACACAATAAGGACATTTTCTCCATTGATATTGAAAACTGAGGTACATCCTAGAGGTAGATATCATTAATGTACATGGTAGTTCTTATTAAAAATGAACTACTATAGCAGTGAAGTTAGAAGAGGACACTACTCAATTGTAGTAATACAATAATAGACTTTAAGTTTGAGGAACTCAAGTGGCTATATCTGGTGTATAGCTGAAGATGAGGAATGGAGAATCTGGGTGTGGAAAATGAAAATACTAGAATATTCCATTCCAACTACAGTTTACAGGCACTTCTTAATCACTAACTTTCTGCTAACCCCTGGGAAAACTTTAGTCTTTTTAGCCCTTTCTCATTCACAAAATACTTGAAATATTTTGGCTCATTTGATAATATAAACACTTGGAGGTCAAGAAAGTGTTATTGTTAATAACACCGTTTAAAAAAGCAGAAGAAAAACCACTTAAATGATGGAGATGCAACTCATAAGGACAGAATATGAATAGAAAATAAGCAACTGGATTATTCCCTACACATAAAATATAAAGCACAGCAGTGTTGTGTTGAGGAACAGTAAACCAGAGAAATGATGAATAGTCTTTGCAATAGCAATTGATCTTCCAAATTATCTAAAATTTGGCCTCAGTGAATGCACAGCACTTTTATGGAGAAAATTTTGAAACCACCTAAACTACATACAAGAATATCTGAATAAATAAAATCAGATGATATGTTGTGAATGGCAAAGTTTAACATTTTAAAAACATAAATTCTTACCAAATTAGTCCAAAAGGTAATACAATTCCAACATAAATTCCATAAAGATATTTTGAAAAACTCCACAAACTTATTCTAAAATTTATTTTAAGATCTGTAAATCACTAAGTCACTCTTGAAAAATTCACTATTGAATCCACATGTAGCTTTGCCATGTGGGGAGCAGGCGGAGGCCTCTGATGCAACATGATCGACTCAGGCCCTGGCTGCTGATATCTGAAGTCCATTGCCACATTTGTGTTTATGCCCAAGGATGCACTTGCTGCCAGTCAGGTATTAAGCATGGCAGGGCTATTAGGGCAAATGCATTACTGGGGATAAAGAAGACTTCTGAAAGCCACTTTGGCTTTAGTATTCTCCAGTAACCTTGCCACAGTCTCCTTACAGCTTCATGGCAGCTCAAGAGACTTTTTTCCTTCAATTCTATACTTGAGGCCAAGTTGGCTCAACTTGAACTGATGGCTCTCCCCAACACTAGCCCTCCCTCCATCTGGGTTGGGAACTTATACACATTACACAGTTACTAATTTAACACACATTGCACAGTTACTAAGTTTTTTTAAAAAAATCAGTGCAGCACTAGTACAAAGACAAATAGACCAATGAAGCAGAAAGAATAACATAGAAATCACTCCACTTAATTAAACTTGATATACAATAGTGATAACGCAAATTTGTAGGGAACAAATAGATTAATCAATTGCTACCTGAATATGTCGAGGGAAACTGTTTTAGTGTAGTGAGAAAAATAAAACTGGAAGCTTTCATCATACTACATATAAAATAAATTACACAAATAAAATACTAAATGTGAAAGGAAAAAAATTGTGATACTGAGATGGAGAAGACTTGACAAAAAAATGATCCCAAAGTCTCAAATCATAAGAAAAAATAATACCTCAAACTTAAGGATTAACTGCAGGGATGATAGAGTTGAAAAAAAGAGGTCAAATACCTAGAAGAAAAAAACTATCTGTATATATAAGAAACTTTCATAAATCTGAAATAAAGGTGAGATAAAGAAGGTAATAAAGATGGAAGGGAGGGAGAAAGGAAGAAAAGAAAGAAAGAGGGCAAATTAAGTGAACTGGCATGTCACAGAAACAGAAACCTTAAGGAGTAATGAGATAGGATTTTTACATCCGTCAAATTAGATAAACTAAAAAGTCATACAATACTAAGTTTTAATAAGATTATGGGGAGATAGGACTTTCATGTACTGGTAGTGGGAATATAAACCAGTGATTCCAGAGAGCCACCCCATCGTAGTTAGTAAAATCATGTAAGTGCACACCTTATGACCCTAAGCACCACTCCTGAGTGTGTCTCTTTAGCACATGCAGACATATTTGAAGAGTTGGAAGCTACATAATGGTTCAAAAACTAGGGAAATAGATAAGTGGTGGATGAGTTTTAGGTAGTACTCAGTGGCAATAAACCACAACAAACTAATTGTACCACTGTGACTGCATCTTGAAATCATAAGTTTGAGAACAAAGTTAGAAACAGAATGAAAAGTATTACATCACAGCACAAATAAATTGAAGGCACACATAATGCAATAGCTCAATAACACTGCATTTTGTGAGAATCATTGTATAGACATTCAAAATGCAAAACACCAACGATGAAGGAACAGAATAGCAGCAGGGATCTGGAATAAAGAAGGAAAATATGAAACAAAATTGGGAACTTGTACAGACCAATGTTCATGGATATCACAGATAGTGGAATAGAAGGAACTCTATTCCAACATGTGAAGTCTCAAGGAGTGTTAGGAGTAAGAGAAAACAGATTTTCTAAACACACATTTTTAATCTACTTATGTCAGCCCTTTGCCTTCTGTCTTCTGAAGTCTGTTCATCTTTCCAATCACTGTAACATGCAGATCTAAGAATTCAACAAAACCCAAAGATCTAATAATGTTAAATTACACTGTACATGAATTGGTTACTACTGTTCCTAAGAAATTATGACAAATTTAGGAGCTTAAAGCAACATGCATTTACTGTTTCCCAATTTGCATAGGTGAGGAGTCTGCCCCTGAGTCTATCAGAGTATTCTGCTCACAGTTTCATTAGGCTAAAGTCAAGGTGTCGGCCATGGCTGATTTTATTTGAAGTTGAGGTCTTCCATGTTTTCTGATTGCAGGCAGAAGTTAGTTACTTGTAGCATTAAGACTGAAGCCCTCAGTTCCTAGAGGCTACTGCTATTTCCTATAATGCAATTTCTCTCTATGTTATGGCTCTTTGCTCCTTTGAAGCCAATTATCTAAGCTGGCATTCTCTTTTAAAAGACTTGACTGATTAGAACGGGCCCACCTAGGATAATGTCTTTTTTGATTAACTCAAAATTAACTATTAATGACCCTGATTCATCTGTGAAATCCCTTCACCTCCACTACCTAATTCAATCATAGGAATAATATCCCTTTGAGATAGTGGAGTAAATATTCATTCCTTCAATCATTTGACCAATATTAGTGGCACATCTATTATGTACCACATACCAACAAAATAGTTGGGGATGAAGAAGTTCTGGTGGTAAAGAAAGATATGTAGTGGGGAGTGGTGGCTCAAGCCTGTAATCTCAGCGCTTAAGGAGGCTGAGACATGAGAATCGCAAGTTCAAAGCCAGCCTCAGCAACGGCGAGGCGCTAAGCAACTCAGTGAGACCCTGTCTCTACATAAAACACAAAATAGGGCTGGAGATGTGGCTAAGTGGTTGAGTGCCCCTGAGTTCAAGCCCCAGTACCAAAAAAAAAAAAAAAAGAAGAAGAAGAAGAAGAAGATATGTGTCTATCTAATCAAAATGAAAATAAATAAAGTAAGGTAGAAAATAGGGCTTAGAGTTTGGATTCTGGCACCCAAATACTTGAGTTTAAATCGTTGTTCTCTTTCTTTCTTCCATATCTTTTTATTGGTGCATTATAGTTTTACATAATGATGGAATTTGTTGTTACACATTCTTACATGCACACAATGTAACAATATAATTTGGCCAATATCATTCTCCAGTATTTCACCCTTCCCTCTCCTCCCCTCTCTCCCGTCCCTTTCCTCTACTCTATTGATCACTCTTTGATTTTCTTTTTTTTTTTCTTTTTTTTTTTAATTTTTATTTATTTTTCTCAAAAGTTGCATTTAAATACATGTTATCAAACATAGCAGAAAAAAAACAAATTTTCAGAAGCTGTACACACTATTCACTGAAAATATTTGT